>OZ026613.1:30363640-30426140 GCA_964020975.1 Hermodice carunculata
GTAAGATTTTTTTCTGTTGTTTGACAAACAAATAACAGTCCGTGCTATTAGTTCTGGCAGCTCCATGTCAAATTTACTTATTGTACAACATTTACGGTTTAGACATAGAAAGTGACTGGATCGGCTATGGAGCATAGAGAGATTTGATTGTGATATTAGTGGATGGCGTGGGATGGGGTGAGAACTGCACGGAAGATGCGGCACTGTTGTTTCTGCTCGTATAATTTTTGGTGTCAATTTGATGAAACTTTCAATTTTTCAGAATCACTTGGTCAATTTATCTGCAACAAACGCCAAAAGCAGAAGACAACCTTCCTCTGTCAGCTTGTCTACCTTATAATTACCAACTGCGCTGTTGTGGCATGTTTGTGCATATAACAGATTTCCTGTGATGGTGTCTTGTTATGTAAGTGGATAACGTCCGTCCGGTAGACCAAAGTGAATTAGAATCAACGACCAAAGGCTAATCCGCAAAATTGATGCTTGTTTGCTTGTGAAGTTCACCTAATTTTCCTTTTTATCTCAAAGTAACATCTGCGCGCGGATTTTTTGTAAGTATGTGGACTTCCTGAAGTTGTACATGAACTGTTTTTCCGAAAGAAAATTTTGTATGTATCAGGAAGAAAACGTGAAATTTATCAAAATAAAAGTCAGTTGGCCAATCCCTCTCCGTGTCGTGAACGTAATGTTGATTGAGATCAGTTTGCTGCACTGCTTTCCTCAACAGTTTTTTTTCTATTCAGATAAGAGATTTTTTTCTTGCATTTTGTTGCTCGTTCACATTTTAAGTGAAGATGACTCTTTTGATGGACATTGCAAAACTTTTCGGAACTAACAGTATCTGTTTTTAATAACTTCCTCACCCAGAATACATACCGAAATGATTACCAAAATTACCTCAGATAACTCACGATGTTCATACGTGTGGTACCGCACAGTTCAAGTGTGATATTGGTGTTGAAGTGCAGCAGCTTTACGCGATTTGTACCTTGGAGTGCGAAGCGGATCCGTGATGCAAGTGTACCAGTTTGTATACGAATAACTTATTAAGATTGACAAAACAGTCTGGTCATCATTACCGAATTTTTTTCAGAAAGAAGTTTTCTCTTGGTAGTTAAATTTCCGTATGAAACGGAACAGTTGGAATCCATGTATAAAGGGACGCAATGATTAGCATTTCATGGCTGATAAATGAGACTTATACTGCTATATAATTTGGAACTATGTTTTATGAGTCAGTGCAAGAATATTTATGTTTGCTGCCAAGGAAAACTGTTAAACGGGTTATTCCTTCCCTTGCTGTCACTTCCTATTACCACACAGTTTTGTCAAAATTGGAAGCAGATAACTTTTTAAATTGCAACTGGGTACTTTGATGGTGTTTTCAATTTAGTTTGACTCCAAACACATTATCTGGTCTTTTTCAAATTTCCTTGTATTTTGCTAACAAGTTATGTTAACCCGAGCAAGTGACTTTAAATTAATTCATTTATAGAAATTTGTCTATGCAGAGATTACGAGTCTGGAAACTGTGAAATACTGGATATTTCGTAGCAATATCAAAACAGATTACTGCTGAGCCCTAGTTCTATGCCATGTCCACAGGTCAGTTGATGTTTAACAAACTTCGCTAATTCACGCGGGAGGATCGACAGCCACATAAACAATTATATGGTACCCTGCCTATACAACGACTGTCAACCATGATGTATCATATTTATCAACGTTCCTGAGAACCAACCAATCAAATTTGTTTGGGGCCGAGTTCATAGCATGTTCACATCTCGGTCATGCTTTCGTCAGCTGAGGATAAAAAAAATAACAATATTCACTTTCAGCCTTTGATGACAGGAAAATTAGGGCAATTGAATATATCTAATGGCACCTTTTAAAACACATTTCTACAAATAGGATGACAAAAGATAATTAATGCCGAAGAAATCAATTAAGATATAGATATAAAACTGGTCAGCGTATCCATTGTCTTGTTTTGGTTTGTGCTGGGAAAGTTAACTTCAAGGGTCCCATTTGGTATCAAGAGATTCTCAAGATCTTATGGGTCATGAAAATACATAAAAATTGTTATGCCCATGGAGGATATTGCAAATGTATGGCTCTGGGCGGAAGTCACTATCATCACGTTTCCGTTACCTTAAATTCCGACGGAGCAGCTTTTGGTTTACTTGGCTTTATTAATACGTGAAATCTTAAGATTCTAAAATGTGAAGGTAAATGGCTTATTGAATAACAGCTGGATGAACTGACTTTTTTCGGAGTTTAAAGTTAGATTAATATCATATTCGATAATGTATTCTGATTTTGCTGATTCTCATAGATCGATCTAATTACGGTCGATATTGATTGAAAAACTAGCCTTGCACCCAAAAGCATAGGTGAGACGTACCGAGCCACATGTTGCTTTCTTTGGCCTGTTCGCCTCCACGTTGACTGTAAACTTCGAAGCTCTGACGCCACAGAAAATTATCCACTGTGTGGTGGTAATGTAACCATGGTTTGTAATCCAAAGCATTGCCATCCAAAATAAGCATACACGACACATTAATGTGCACAATCACAACTGTCGACATGTTTACAGACCGATATATCAACTGTTTTGAAGTAAGGTACGGCTCACAGAGCCAACATTCCAGCTAACCACGTGAGGTTTTCTTTTGGAAATTTTATTAGCGATTGAAACATCCCAAATGCTTGTTATTTGTGAGTTTGGATGAGAGCCAGAAAAACCGGGTGCAGACGACATTTGTCATCTTGAGAAAAGAAGCGGTATGGGGTTAAAGGAGCCATTGGCTTCTTTGCCATCAGTCAAGTGGCATAAGAAATGAAGGGCCTCTCCGCAAGACACCAGTTACCGTCCAGCGGGACTTCTGCTACTTAGTTTTCAGCCATTATAAGGGACGAGCGAAAAGCTTTTCTGGGGCCATGGCAGGCCAATTGCATGACAAATTCATGACAATATAGTGCTATTACTCCCCTGGTACGCCCTCGCCAGCCATACCATGCTCACTTCCTTAACAAGTGCTTCCCCTCCCCCGGCCGCCCAAATTAGGCCAAGGCATGCTGGAAGAGTGTGTCTTGATTTCATGAACATTGTCTTGCGGCCAACCGTAAGCTTTATCCTTCTAATTATGTTTTCGCTGGAATACACAGTGACTTGTAGGCAGGAGCTGTATTTTCTTGTCGCGGTGGTCCTGTTTCGATAACTCAGGGAATATTTCACGAGGAGGTTCAGACATTACAATTAATCGTTTCACGGATAAGTCTACAAATTTGACGACATAGAGTTCACAACTCTGAGGCCTTTTTCATTTATTCTTCAACATGCTATAATCTTAAACGTCCGGCTGGTTACCTTATTGCAGAAGGCCTTGACACTTATACTTCAATACATTGCCAACGCAATATATGCACTAAACTGAATGAATAAATGACATTTGAACATCAGTTAATATCTATCTCATTGACCTAACTGTTACATCTTTTTTTTCAATTCCGAGGCGGAATTTACAAACTTAGCTAAGGACATACATGCCTCAAAATTACCAGCTTCGTCACGCAAATTCATTAGATATTCAATTTTCTTAATTTTAAGCTTTGCAAAAAATCAAGTTTTAAATGAGTGTTATAATTACAGAGTACAGCATATTTTTTCTTCCTTCACTTCACCATCACAGCACGTGGGACACTTCCTCTCACCAACTGGCGTTCTTGATTCAGTGCATCGACCTGTTTCCATGGTCACATTGTGTGTACTGATGCGTAACTTGCTAAAATTGACCTTGAAAATTATTCACCACTTTTGCTAAAGCTCTGGCAGTTGCGTCAAAAAAGTTGGTTGATAATTCCGTCAGTTCCAATAATTAATAATTAACAAAAGAAAGAAAAGGAAGGAAAACGTGCATGGTCACGGGGAGGCAGTTGATACATCAGGCCAAGAAAATTTGCAGTGGTGTGGATTCAACTCCATGCTAGATACGCTGAACAAAATACCGTTTATGCAACAGTTAGAAACAAACGTTTTCTACATATAACATTGACTGACAGGAAGACTTAGGTGCACGCTAAACACTCGTGTGCCATTATGTTAATAGCAGAAACAGAATGTTTCACACGAGAAAGTAATTTACATAAACTTCGAAAAAAGTTGTTTAATGGTCTGTGACGATTTGTTTTCATATTATATTGACAGACTGCTTTTACAATCGTTCACCGTAAACAATTACAGTAAGCCACTGTTGCCTTATATAAGTACATGTACATTGCAATCTACAGATGCATAACACTAGATTTACCTAGATCCTAATGGTATAGTTCATATAGACCATAATGGTATGTTTCATATAGACCATAATAGACACTAGGGAATTTTCATGTCCATCATCCTTTAGACATTTTGCTGCCCATTGTCTTTCGAAGTTTCAACGGCTTTAGCTTAATATAAAAGAAAATTTTGACTCAAAACAAAACAGATTGGTATTCTGCAGAAAAAGATGCAAGCACACTCAGTAACATACTGTCCTCGTTCAAAGCCCTTAATGACAGCCCATTGTCTTTTGAAGTTTCATCGGTTATTGTTTATAATGCAGGAAAATTGACACAAAACTCCTTGACAGACTGGTATTCGCCAAAAAAGATATATGGACACTCAGTAACATAAAGTCCTTGTTCAAAGCCCTTAGTGACACATAACAAGAGGACTGGAATAGTCCCATGCTTATTTGACATTGATGTGCAGACTAAAGAGCTTCTGTCACATTGGGAATTAGGTTAAGATCACCAAACTTCAGAACAGAGTGAACTTGCGGCGTTTCTAAAACCATCTTTGTTTATAATACAAGTGCCTTTTGATGTACGCATGTAACAAATTAAACTGACGTCAAAGGAGGTCATGTGTAAAAGGGGAAAGACCATCATTTTAAACATGTTTCAACAAAGGTCCAAGTTACCTAAGGCCTAAAAAATATATGTGTGGTTCCGATAATCCAACAGACCCCACTGAAAAACCCGAGTCCCCACCCTAAAAAATTCTTATGAAACATAAAATAATAATAAAAAAAAGTTTCAAGCCGCCCTTCCCTAGTATAAATTGATCAACCGTGGCTGAAAGATTTTATCTAGAACGAGAACGTGGCCGTCATGTGCCGTTGTTTTGCAGTAAAGTCAACTCAAAGACAGCATTTAATTTCAACTAGTCTGGAGTGGAGTGTTTACTTGGGCCGAGGAAAGAGCATAGCTGAATAGCCACGGTTGTTCGGTGATACAACATAGCAAAAAGATTTTATCGAGAAAGTGGCCTTCATGTGCCGTTATTTTGCAGCAAAGTCAACTCAAACACAGCTAAACTTGTCTTTAGGGTTAACTTGGGCCGGGGAAACAACATAGGAACACATATTTCAATAAGGCATAGTCATGGCTGTTCGGTGATCGTTTTCGTAATATTACGCTAGGTTCCAGGTGTTTGTTCTAGAGTTACCAGGTTAAACGGTCGTTAAAGTACTTTTAAAACACGATTTACTATCTTAACTTTAATCTGCCCGCTTGTTTGTGTCTGAAGCAGTTTTGATCGTCAGTTACAAATCCAAATGCGGCACAATACTTCGAGCCGGCAAACCATGCACCATTTTGAACATGGCGCAATGCACTGCGGGACAGTCGCACAAAAATACAGCATCTTTCAACCAACTGGCTAGGCTATTTCTGAGTTGTCTATTTTAGGTTTTCCAGGAAAAAAAAAAAAGAACAAAAAGAAGTCCCTGAAAAGGAAAATGTCCTGGAAGCGTGACCAGTTGACCAAACGTGATAAAAGACCTACCCAATAAACATTATCATCCATTTGAAGACCAATAGGGCAATAATTTTTGGGGAAAAAAACTACATATATAATCATACATTAAACCGGTATTGCTATACTCACTGTACTGGCATATATTGTTCAAGAAAGAAAACATTTTCTGATTATAAAGCGTCAAAGCCAGATATTGGTTCTATGCCATCTGTATAGTGTTACAACCAAGTATGAAGTATGTTCTGAGTTTAGAAAACGTTTGATTAATTCCAAATCAGATATAGCATATGATACGACGACAACCCATCATAAATAATTGAAGCAGGAAGAACCCATTCGGACCGTTTGTTTGGCCGGCTCAAGTTCATGAAATTGACAACCCAGATCAAATTTACTTCACATGGCAATGTATCCACCGATCATTGCAAGTATATCTCCTCTGAAGCTGGTAAGAACTGCTATGTTTGAAGCTAATCTTATGTTTGCAGCAAGGTTTGCTCAGGTACATATATGAGACCTATTGGGAAGGGGAACATGAGGGGGTCATGTGACCTTTGCCTGACCTTAAAGGCTTGGTGCGCACGCAGGTTAATGCGCCCTGATTGGTTAAACGCAAATATACCCCAGCCTAATCTCCAAACTCAAACATGTTCAGGCGGGTAAGGTCAAGCTCCACGCATATCAAATATTATGCTATCTAAGTCCCCAAGTATTGTAAAGTTTAGGTGTAAAAAATCAAGTTTGTGAATGCAATATTTTGGAAGATATCCGTGTTACATGCCAAAGTCGGACCCCTCCGCAAAATAAGAACTTTGGTTTTTTAACACGTACTCTATTAATATTTCATTTATATGGAGAGATTATCCCCATCTTTCTTATTTTGAAGATATATAGTTTTATATATCTAAGAGAAGAAATAAAGATAGGAGACTGACTTAGATATCACCATTTGATATGTGCGGGGCTTGACATTCTCCACTGCACCTTCACGTTCTTTCTGTTACGACCGTCTCGGAGATCAGACGTACAGCGGATCATTCACTTGTTCATTTTGACCATTTTGAAACACCCTTCTACACGCCCAGCTTGCTTTCCACCTGTGGCGAATTATTCTTCTAATAGGATGGTCGCAAGGGGGAGGATGTTTGCGCTCATGTCCCTCACCGTGGCCATTTCACACACGGTAACCAGAGTTTCCCTTTGTCGGCTGGTCTAAGCCCAAGTGTGGGGGTCATTAGGAATGATGACCAGCACGCAGGTTCATGCACCGGGTCGAACATTAATTTTGCATTTTATGAGTAAAATCTGATCGGATGGTGGGTAAACTCTTCGACCAGTATCAGTCTAAAAATGTTGTTTGTGTGAAATATCAAACTTAGGCCGGTCTAGGATGTTACGGTTCCCTATTTCCCAACTGACGACAAAACATTAATACTATTACCGACAAGAGGTCATGCCTACTGTCCGCTAATTCTATAAAATGCTCTGTTGCCTACATTCCAATATCAATAAACTATAGCTGTCTGCCCATGATGAAGTGGATGTAATCTATTCAAGTGGCATATGTGGAAATAAATTTTTAGATAATTATTTTCCTTTTGAAAAGAAAATCATGTAATAACAGAATATTAAAGATGGGATCCCCATGACAAACTTTACGTGCTCGTTTTGTATAATTGAAGCTGTAAATTGGCACAACAGATCAGTCGGTTCAAATGTTGCAGGCAACCGGCTCAGCGGTCAGTGTCAACTCCCAGGGCGAGAGAGGGATGTCTTTAAATCTCATCCTGCTCCGCACTGGGTGCAATTTTTTTCCCGAAAGAAAGATGGACAGAGGAAAAGCAGTAACGTCAAGGTAATGATTGCTGCACAACATCATCACAAAAGAAGATAAACTTCTGAGTACACACAGTGAAAAAACAATCCTTTTCAATAACAAAAGCAACGTGAACGCAACCTCTGGTGAGATTTGGTTAAAATATATCTCACTCAACGAAAAAAAAAAAAATAAAATAAGGCTCAGTCCTACACAAACCCATTTTGCGAAATTTGGTGAGATTTATTCTACGGTGTGAAGAAAAAGGCACATGGTCACCTGTTTGATTTAGTCAAAACAGATATGATGGGAAACTCTAGTACAGCTAGGCAGACACACTGTGTTAAAAGGTGAATTGATTTTCTGGTATTTTCTGGAATTTATGAATTAAAATTGTCTGTCATAACACACACACATATTGTACGTTGGAAGCTCAGAATTTGGAAGCATGTTTAATGACATGCCAATCACAGTAAAAAAAATCTGCAATTGTCCTGTGTTCTTAAACATCACAGCATCTCTTTAATTAAAGGAAAAAACGAAGTTGTAAGTAGAACTATGAACATTTAAGTAAAAAAGTTGTTTCAAAAGGTTACGGCGTTTCCCATATGATAAAAACATCTATAGGATTTGAAAAATTTACTGGCTTGGCCTTCAAAACGTTATAACAAACTAAAAATCAGCTCCTTGGAGCTTGAAAGGATGCAACAAAGTCTTCAATGGGACAAGCGTAATAAAATCCACTGGTTTCATGTAAACTGTAAGTGTTAAACGTTACGTAGACTTATTTTTACAAGAACTACGCAACATTACACAAAACAGGAAATCGCCATACACACCGCGCTGGCAACTGCTGCCAACAAACGTTACACCTTTGCCGCTTATTACGGGGAATGCTCCGTCCATTTGAAACATTAAGGTTTCAGACTGAAATACCCCATAAAGAGACCTCTTATTCAAATGTCAGCATGCGGAGTCTCGGATCGGTAGCTCCAGATTTGGTCCAGCTAAGTCAACAGCTATATTTGGCGCGTCTCCGGAGCAATAGCCTGACATTAGCAAGTTTAATACCATAGTGCTGTTTCACTTTCACAACGGTACGTCATATTTAACACGTGAACAACTTGATAAAACTTTATGCTTTGGTCAGCTTTTGTACCTGGAGAACCTTTGAAATGACCAATTAATGATGGATATGTATGTAAACACTTACACATGCAGGATAACTTTCTTCGACGAGAGGGCCAACCATCTCTTCAAAGCGCACGTGCCATTTTCGTAAGCCATACAAAAACTAAAAAATATTTTTTGTTTGCGCGTTGACTGCCTAGCGACTAGTATGTTTCATGGACAGTTTTCTGCCTCAGTATTAGTCACATCGACCTCAAGTTTTAAGTACATGCATAATTATACGGCAATAAAGATGTACAAGGTACATATGGGCTCTGCATGTGTTGGTGCAAAAGTTTCAATTTTTTTAACACACGTGTGAGTGTAGATATGTCCTCAAAACGTTCCGTGTAAACAAATCAATTATTCTTCATTTATCGGCATCATAAATGTCCACTGGTGATATTCCGAGCTAGCTTCTCATATTTGTCGATGGGCTTACTTGATATTCATGTTGCGTCAGCAGCAGGCAAGCGCACTGTAGCTCACTGCGATGATGTCAAACCGTAACTGACTGTGGAGTACATGCCCTCTGATATCTCGGTTATCACGACTGCCATCACTTGGGTACAGCAGCAGAACCAAAAACAGCGATTGCTGCTGAATGAGCAATGAGAGTCAGAATTCCTCTAAGTATGCTGATAGTCCTATATAAATGCATTAGAGCACTTCCGCTCTTTGTATATACCGACATGTCGTTTTCCAGTTCCTTTTGTGGCAAAATATCTTCCCTGTCTTCAAATTTGACCGACAAGAAACGCATTTTTTTCACCATAAATTTTACATATCCCACCGATTGACTGCCAGAAGAAACATAAACCATATCTGCCAGCAGTAATAGCATGGGAAATGCATACGTGAAAATAATCACCAACAGGGGGTAACATAAAGTCCCGCAGCACGGACTATCTAAGGCAATAGTCATAGACACACAAATATTAAACTTCTGTGCAGTATACGAAAAGTGAGATAAAAGGAATACCTAGATGATCGTTGAAAGTTCACTTGATAGCGGAACTTTCTGTTTCAATGGGTCTGACTCCGATCACCCCATTTGAACATAAATCATGATAGAATATCTATACCAATATGCCAAGCACAATATTTCAAACCACATTTTGAAAAAAAACAAAAACAAAAAAAAACAAAAAACAAAAAAACAAAAAAAGACCAAAAAAAAAAAAAAAAAAAACCCCAACCCCCCCCCCAAAAAAACAAAACAAAAAACATGTGAAATCCTCTTGGAACAGTTCCTAAAGCGAAGTCTTTGTTACTAGATATCAGGGAATAATTTAATACCATAAAACAATTTGTAGTCAATACTGCAATTGTATCAATTATTATGCAGGGTTGCATTCACAGCGTCTTGGTATGTTTAATATATGTATACATCATTTGACGCACACACACGCCTGCATGTGTGATAATATTGAGGATTCTTGAGCAGTGTTCTTTTCAGTCCTTCAAAACAAGCAAGAACTCATCATCATCATCATCATCATCATCATCATCGAGCAGATGTATTATATGCATTAGTATGATTTCCTTCATACTTTTTATGTTTAGAAGCAAATATTTTAAACATGAACGGTGCAGGAAAACGTTGGTTGAAGTATTGTAGTGGATCGACCTTTAGCAAACTCAGTTTTTTTCTGATAAGAAAATGCCTACAACTATTCCATGATATCCCCGGCTTGAACACTATTCCATCAAACACGCAAGGATTGTTGGAATGAAGCGTGGAATTTTAGGTGTGCGTCCCGTGTGAACCTATCACTTGTCACAGTATTATTAGTCGGTTATTTGTACATACACGTTTTACGCTGACGTACTACGTGCACTTCATTTCTTTTAACCATTTCCAGTTTTGCCCAGGCTTCACGGATATGATATGTATCTGACGTACATGGGTACTACGGTCAGGCTCTCACAGCGTCCTAAAGTGCCCAAGGTGTAAAGTACATGCAGTTGTTTCCTTTCAAAAATGTATCCTTATTGTTATCATCACTGTTGTTTTTGTTGCAATTTTTAACAATACGATCGACCCGAATTGTAATTTGAACTTTGTCATTATTCCTCTGTAGAAGCAGACACGAACTTTTTACTCTCCATAAACTAATCTGTCTCCGTCTAACCTACATACATAGAAGTACTATTGTCCATATTGCACAAGTTCCTCTGTAAAATTTTGACATAGGCTGTATTAGGCCAAATAAATTAAAAGGTCTTCAGCGGGTAACTACTCAACATGTTTCGGAGCCTTTATAACCTTTATATATATATGTATGTATATATATATATATATATATATATATATATATATATATATATATATATATATATATATATATATATATATATATATATATATATATATATATATATATATATATATATATATATATATATATATGCAGATCTGTAAGAAAAAAAAGTTTGTCCAATATAGAAACCTCTCAAGAGTTCAATCTCTGACAGTTGGTAATAATAAATATGATGTCTGGTAACTGACTAAAAGTCTTACATCAGTAAAAGTAACAGAACAGAACTGATGACTCCTGCTCATGCAGAAATGCACAGCTTATCCTGATTGAGAATTTCTTCCAGGGCCCTGCACAATGTTGGCTTACACACAGGTCCATCCATTCTTTTATGGCCTGTCTGAACTCCTCTATTTTTGCTGTTGTTTTGGTTGGAATGGGAGATTTTATACTGCATTAAAAATCTTATAGTTTTTGTCAAATTTAACATCTATATCTGGAAAGACTAAGATTAAAAAAAACCAATCAATTCCATTTCGTATTGATCGTTTTTGTGTAAAAGTATGCAGGAAATCGGCAATTCCAGGAATTATACTGAAAACTTTGGTGACTATAGACATTTTTCTTTCAACTTTTATTGCATCTTGTGAGGCTTTTTGTAATACAATTTGATAAGATGATTGCATGGCATGATATACGTATCTCAATGTACTTTCCAATAGTGATTCCATCGTCTGTGCATTTCTGCCTGAATGGCAGTGATAAGTCACAGAACATTATCTGAAGTATGGCATTGTGAAAGTTTTGACAATAGACAGTTTGGCTGGGATAACAAATATTCTTTTGAATCGCATTAGCGCCTTCAATTGTGCAGAACCTTTCCAAGGAATTTCTTAAATGTGCGCATCCAAAGGCATCTTGGCATCAATAGTTAGACCCAAGAGCTTCACCACCTGAGCTTTTCAATTTTGTGATCCTTAATTTCTAATGTAATTTCAGATTCATCTTGGTTGCCCAGTAACATTACTGAGAAAATATACAATACAGAAATACTACAAAAAGGTTAGAAATACTACTGGAAGACATGCAGCACATCTGCAAATAGGCTAATGGTAAAATCAGCGCACCAGTACTACATGGGATTCTCATGGTGATACAACCATATTCATTCACATGGACCTAACCCAAAGCGGAGCGTACAGAGAGTTCACGTTTCCAGACTCAGACCTGTTCGCATGCGCCACAGATCCTCCAGTGCAAGATACAAGCCGAGCACAGGGCGATGACGTCATGAGATTGTTGTCCCTTTCGCGTTGTGCGTCTTTGTACGACCAAGATGACACTTTTCGTGACCATGCATGCTTTTAAGGTATAAACTTATGCGAAAATAACTAGACGTTCATGAAACAGCTCAATATGGACAATCCTACACTGCAGAGTTCATGTCAATTTCTCATTTTTCATCAGCTGTGGATGAATAGAAGCACTGACTTAATAGGCCCATGGGAGAAGCATAGAGATACTATCACACGATGGGACTGTTAATTGATCACATATGTAACGTGGAAATATTCTGCCCCAGGACATTCGATTAAATTGATACAAGAAGAACTGTTTACATTTTAGTGAACGACATTATCTTTCACGTGTACCTATTAGTTACAACCTCCGTGAAGTGTATTTCCCAATGGAATTGTCATCAATGAATCCAATTTTAGTCCAATTACGCACTGAGTGACAGCACAAAACGTAGGTAATAAGTACTCTTATCTTCCATGTTCATACATACTTGTTGCCCTGATATATCTTCCTTTCTGATAGTACACTCTATTCCAGCAGCACCCCATATGCAACCAGCTGTGTTGAAACTAATTCCATTCAAGTTTCTGTTACAAGGGGGGTGGGAGTGTAATTTGATACACGGGGAACTGAATGCACGTAATGTTGTCTCTTAATTACCGCTGTGGCAGGTTTGTATTCGAAACAGGTTTCGGGCTTGGCGTATCTGGAGATGTTGTGCAGGCACTAATTGTCAAGTGCACGCAAATTGTATAGATTATTGTTAATAGCGATAAGGCTAGAAGTAAAGAAACGCATAATGTAACGTCTGACGCCACCAAATCTTAAGTCGACGCAAAAAGTCAAGTCTGACGTCACAAAATGTCAAGTTGACGCCAAAAGTAACGTCTGACGCCACAAAATATTAAGCGAACGCAAAATGTAAAGATGAAAGCTTATCAATATCACCGGAAATTTCGATTGCAGTCATAGCGTCTCGGCACTTATTTAAGTTGGACAAAATAAGCTGATCGCTGACAGTTTCATACTTAATTGTTGACATGCAAATCTTTAAATGAAATGGTACCAAATTACTTACAAACCAAATTCATCAAAACAGGCACAGCCCATCTCCTAAACATTGGAGAGCTTGTCCCGCGACCTTTGTATCCCGTAATTGTATCGATAAATATAAACAGTGTCGTTTGCACAAAGTTAGAAACTCTTTTATTTTATGCTGGATCCAATGGTAAATAAATGAACAACTGAAAAAATTATGAACAAATCGATAAATAAATAAAATAGGTAAATGAATAAGTAAATGAATGAATGAATAAATAAATATACGAATGAATAAACAACTAACTAAATAAAACTAAAAAAGTAAATAAATAAATAAATAAATAAATAAACAAACAAAACAAAACAAAATAAATAAATAAATAAATAAATAAATAAATAAATAAATAAATAAATAAATAAATAAATAAATAAATAAATAAATAAATAAATAAATAAAATCTGTTAGTAATCTTACCCATGAAGAATTCCTGACTGTTTCGGAATCTGTCATATTTTAGTTCCAAGTAACAGATTTGTATCCGTTGAAATTAAAGGACGAAATAACAGTATACATTTAAAACAGCTAACGATGGTGGGTGATTGCCTATGGCAATGGGTCGTAGATTTGCCACATCACTGTTTAAAGTGCTTTTATAACAAAATAAATCTGACCAGAGCAGTCACAAAAGAAGACTAAATACCCACTCACCCCGCCGCCCCTCGGCGAAATACAGTTCCATAGCTATGCCTAATTTCCACAAGACACATACAAATGAAAAGGAACCCCAGCAAGCAAATTAAATTATCATTATTTTCAAATCATCTAAAATTTAAAAATAAAAGCCAAATCGCATTGCCTCATGACACACCATATCATAGACAACAATCATGATAAGTTTGAAAAAAAAAATTCATGAATTTACAAAGGGATTGCGACCAACCAAGGTGTTAAGACAAAAGCAGCTCCAAACTCCGAGTTTATGTTTGTTTTGTTATGTGTGGGGGCATGAACCGTCATACAGGTTGAAGGACCTGCGAGCTAATATTCATGAGATAGTCAGATATAGTTTGCGTCAATGGAAGCACTGCTTGGTATACCCTGCCAATGCACGGAAGGAATAATTGTATTGATATTTACCAAGTACACATGGTGTGGTCAAAAGCAAACAAACACATACAGTGACAGTCAATGTTCCCCAACATGGGAATACACAACAATGATTCTAAACATATTATACATCGGAGCCAACTACACACTTAAGAAGGTACTTCCACGGTTGTGATTTCCTAATGGCACATTACATTACGACGCATCTGAAATACACTATTTACCAAGGATAAGATTGGGTCATAAGCTGCATTCATCATGCCCCAAAGTCATGAAAAAAAAAAATCAAATTTTTCCACTCCGTTGAGTTGTTCAAAATCAATAGAAATAGTTGATAAATCCAAAAACGGTTTCTTTCTGAGTTCACAGTAATGAACACAATCTATTATAAAATGGATGGCGTTTTCTACCTCATCCGTGTTACATATTCTGCACTTTCGTTGTTCAGCCTTCTATCTCTCCCAGCTTCAATTTTCAAAGTATGCGCACTTATACGTAATATAGTAACATTTTTTTCTTTTGTTAACAGGAACGCCCTTAGTTATGTAATTTTCTAAAGTAAATTTCTATTTGAATGTCCAGTACGTAGGCATGCAGTTTCTGTGGGCTAGTACAGTTCATTAAATTGTGCTGACCATATAATCCTGAACCTATTTTTTTTTACTGTTCCGGCAATTTTTCAACCACAATGTGCTGGCTTGTAGCCTCTAGATTTAACCCGGTATTTTGCATCCCTGCAAAATGAAGAGTTTCCTGAACCCGCAATATGTTCCGTATAAACAAAGCTCTCATGCAGAACTTGTGTACCCAGACTTTTGGGTCATCATGAATAAAGTGTGAACTTTTAGTTTGAAAGAAGCAAAGCTATATTACAGAATTATTAACTTCGTGTGAGAAAGAAAAGCACATGGGTGTGTGATTGTATGGGTAAAAGTCTTGAGATCATTTGGCTTTTCCATTTTTGACAAATGCTGTACTACTACCATGTTTGAGTAGAAAATCTGTAGTTTAAATTTATAAAATTGCCAGTGTTTTAAGACTTTTGAACATTTTCATTCATGGACTGGTATGATGTTAATGCCTATCTGGTTGCTATGCTTAGGCACTGGGAAAAAGTAGATCCTATCAGCATATACCTAACTAGGAAAGATGATTTGCTGCATAGCAGATCAGTGTGTGTGTCTCCAAAGTATATTGGTATGGTAATGTACAACTATTCCATAACGCAATAGAAGTTGGAATGGCATCTCTATCTATTATAGCTTTGAAGTTATTCAAGATTTAAAATTTCTAATGGTGCTATTTAGCATTTTTTAAATTGCTACAACTTTTGTTTTTAATTCATTTGGTGCGGTCAACAACCCCCTAGTAGAAGTTGGAATCACATCTCTATCTATTATAGTGTTGAAGATATACAAGATTTAAAATTTCAAATGCCCCTAATTGGCATAATTTTAAACATCTTCATTCCTCTGTATAAAACGGTCAAACTCCTTGGGTGGAGGTACAATCATGCCAAGTTTTGAGTTTCTATGTATAATAGTGTCCGAGAAAAGAGTTGGACAAATTTGCTGTTAAAGAAAAAAGAAGAAAGAAATAAAGAAAGAACTCGAGGAAAAACAGAAAAGTGTGTGTTGACACACACACTTTGATTAAAAACATATCCTCTTTGTTAGTATACCTTACCCTGTACATATGTATTCCCTTGGATTCCGTATTGTGTACAGAACACTGTAAATTATTCTTGTATATGTCTCTTTTATAATTAAAAACACCCCCCTTTCCTAGCATAGAATCTTTCCCTGTATATGTATGTATTCCCTTTGATTCCGTATTATTTCTTCTTGATGTACATGTTCAATAATCTAAAAAACAGAAAAGTGTGTGTTGATACACACTTTAATAAGCGAGCTATTATCTCTGGCTGCACGGTACTTTGGTCCCAGTGGGAATCAGGGGCTATGAAATTGGTGCACTGGGGAGTTGATACATCGTAGATACAAGACGCTTCATATCTTAGTTCTGTTATGCATAAGCAGTACCGTAATTTTCAACTGAGTTAGTCGCTAATTTACATAATTCTTACTTCAAAGTGTCCTTTATGAAATTTCCTACCGCTTGTCTGTATTATTGTGAACAGGGACGTATATGTGTACATTCTACCTGCAGTGAACTATTTTGCTTTGTTTTGCATTTTGGTGACTATTACTACTGTGATTTTTGTACGCAGGGTACAAATCTGAAGCATGTGTACAGCTTCTCTGTTAATTGGGTAACTTTGTTCTTGTTTGTCCTGCGCGTTTTGTAATACACATTTTGTGTGTCACTCCATGTTTTGGAGAACCCCTCGATTAGTTACATCTCGATGTACTACAGGGCGATCCGGATGAAATAAATATGTTTAAACTAAAATATTTCACAGCTCCACACAGTATATCAAGTAATAAAGGAAACTGCCTAGTTCAGCTTTAACAGCCGTATCTGTAGCCTTTTTATGCACTCCGAATATGAATTTACAGAACTTATTATGAAGACCCTTTGGAACATACTTACTGCAAAGTTGATTGGCATTTTTAGAATTTAGTCCTTTCAACACCCCTCCCCCCCCCCCCCCCCCCAACTTCGCTGTTGTATACAAGTACAGGTTTTAAGTGAATTAAGCCTTGGATGAATCACCACGTTGATGATTCCCCCAAGAATAAAGCATTTCATGCCCAGATGGAATTTGTTGTTAATTGGGTATTGACGTACCTTGAAGAGTTCTTTGTTAGCCTGATCTTTTAGTTTGGTAACAGCATACGTGAATACCCCTGAAGCACAAAATTCAATACCCAGATAACAGTACCTCTGAGTCTTTTTAATAACTGTATCACCATAGAGGAATACATGTGAATTAATCAACCTTCCTCCTTCATTGAGGATAATTATCTTAGTTTTGGAGGCATTAATAAATGCACGCGTTGTTTTGAAATTGTGCCCAGCATCGAAACGTTCATTTGTAGTTTCCGAATCAGGTGTCGGACTCCAGCTGACCTTCTAGGCTGCAAAGATCTGTGCTGCCATTGAGCACCACGGGGCATGACTTGAGACGCATTGTGCCCCACGCATGCTAGATGTGGCCCACATGCTGCTTACTGTCGCTGTTTCGACTTTCAGTCAGAGGGATGCTGAACCATTCGTAACTTAAGACTGCACGTGATGCAGATAAAATAAAGTCCCAGCTTCAGCAGCATTGGTGGGATTGCAGTTGAGTCAAGCAGCCGCGTATGTGTGTAGAAGCACTCCGCATATCATAGCGTCAGTTGTGTGTCAACGCAGCTGAGTTGGGGGCATAATTGCATCTGCATCAGTATACAACTTATACATCACTGCAATGTACAGCTCATGTGGTGCTACCAAGCAACTTTTTTGAGATCTCAGATCCATACCGTTGTTCTGACATAAAGTGCCCATAACGTTAATTCAGAAATGAACGGAAGTAGATTTTACATCTTGCTTTTGTGAATCTAGCTTTTTATCACACAAACATCAGTTTACAATGCTATAACAAATATATTGTGATTCCTGTTAAAAAAAAAAACTACAACCCAAAAATGTTTAGAAAACAGTGGATTCCCGACACATAGGATTCCTTTTTTTCAGAAAGAAGTCAAAATACCAAAAGCTTTATACTGCTGTACAGTTGACCCCATTAGGCCTGCTACATGGATATTAAACGTCCAGCGCCAGGTTCTGTCGCATGTACGACGCACGCTTTAACATCATATGTAGAACGCATGCCCCCCTTTTTTTGTTTATACCTGTGCATAGAGATATACCAACACGTGCTGTCCAATATCAGGTTATACAGGGCCGGTACATGTTACAAATAGAGACGTACATATCTTGTACGCACGCACGCACACACACACACACATACATATATACATATATATATATACACACACACACACACACACACATATATATATATATATATATATATATATATATATATATATATATATATATATATATATATATATATATATATATATATATATATATACATCGCTGCGTTTTATTGGGTCAGAGTTAGCTGGCCTACTAATACTTTTCGTTGACATTACATTTAAGTCATTCCAAAATAAATTGTCCATTCCATTCGGACAATTTTGCCCCATCATTGTATCTCCAGTTCTACTTATGTTAGAAGCACCAAATTTGGACAGTGTGTAAAGATGGGTTCTTGTAGTAAATTGCCACAATTTTATTAATATTACTGCACTCATAATTGAGTTATGGAATTATGAATATTAATAAATTCTCAGGAATTTAGGCAATTTCCTGGGGTTTTAGGCAATATCCTGGGAATTTAGGCAATATCCTGGGAATATAAGCGAGTTCCTGAGAACATAAGACCGGTCCTGGGAATGTATAGCGAAGTCCCAGGAACAGAGCGGTAAGCTCCCAGGAACATAGTGGCAAGTTCCCAGGAACATAATGGCAAGTTCCCAGGAATATAATTATAAATTCTCAGGATTATAACTTTAGTCCCAGGAATTGAGACTAAAGTTCCTGGGACTCTGAGTAAGGTTTTAAAATAACGGGTAACGTATGAGGAGTGCATGCGTACATGCACTAAGCGGCATAACTTGAATGCTTCTTCATATCAAATTCATTTCCCGCAAATTTTCCTTTGCTAGATTTTGCACAAAATTAGAGGATCAGTCTGAGCTAAACCAACTTTATCGAACGCTGTCTTGAAAACAAGGGGAAAAAAAGGAAAAAAACCTCGCCAAATTGTGACATGTATTTAGTGCCTGGGTTATCATCAATACCCTCCCTCCCTTGGCCATACTCATGGATTCTTTCGGAGTTCTGAAAGCTATACAGAGGAATCTTTGGGAGGCCTAGTCTGTACAGCCATCCTAGGACAGCCATGCATGACCAAAGTGGACACTCATAAATTTATATGAAAATGAAACAAAGGTCCCGCTTTACTATCCTAGATTATAGGCCTAGGTCTACACAGAGCGTATGTTCCCTCCCCTCTCTCGCCCTCCCCCCCCCCCCACCTCAAACTCTCGTCAAAATGCAGCCTCAAAAAAGGGTAAGTGGGTCCTAAACTCCAGAAACAAAGGAAAGATGTGTCATACATGTAGGCCTAAGTCGAAGCCTATATGGCCGAGCTATGTTTTTTCCCAGGTGGTACGGTAACAAAAGTGGGTGGCCATGCAAAGTGATTCAACATTTGTTAAACATTGGTACCGGTAACAATGCCTATACATACATCTTTTGATGTATACACGATGTAGGCCTACCAGTTCTCTATAAGCTGAGCCGTGCAGTTCGTGAAATGCAGCACAATATGTCACTGACCACAGATAGGAAAATAATTGCTTTAAATCAGAAACTTCTGGTTCTAAGCAGTACTTCCATGGTAAAACTAGAAAAAAATGTCTTTTCTTGACGAACGGAGGTTGTCTGGGCAAGTCATGTCACTTCAACCCTATAGACGATCTTGTAAAAACCGTGTACCTAGGCCTATTCTCGTTATAGCACCTGAAAACTCCTCATTGATATTGATCAAGCAAGTTTGGAGCGGGTCAGTGGGGCAAACTTTTTTTTTTTTTTTTTTGAATATTAAAAACATGAAATCAGTTTATGAAAAATCTAAAAAGGTAGGGTCTCTACGATTATTAAAATGTGTGCGTTCTCTGAAAAGTCAGCCTTTTGCTTAGCATAAAGAACTCAAATATGAGTTTACCCTCGTAACAGAGACGCTGGCAAGGGAGCTAGACATCGTTGCACCAATTTCACAGTTCAGAGACCGGCAACTCATCACATATAAAGAATGATTAGCAAGTGATAGTAACAGTATTCTTGCCCACCCTATCAACAATAGGTCTAATTTGTATTTTGTTCAAAATATTATGATCGAATAAAGGATTTCTGAGTCTGAATAGCAACATATCGAGTAGAGGTAGGCCTACATCAAGTAAGTACCCTTGGTAGATCTATTAATTTATTACTTTCATAATAATAGGCTAAACCCTATAATAATAATAATAATAATAATAATAATAATAATAATAATAATAATAATAATAATAATAATAATAATAATAACAGTTTGTGTGATTCCTGTCTGTACCGCTATTATGTGGATTTGTTTTATCCGTCAGTCATTTCATCTCATGTGCTGACTTATGTCAACAGCTTGGCTAAACTAGCCTAGAATGCCTGCCTACCACATTTCTTATTTACTCCGCTGCTCTCAGTTCCAATGTTTACTCAAATTCTTTGGAAATTCATTCTGATTAAAAGTCCACTGGATCTTCAGATCAAGCTATAACCTGATTGAGGAAACACTATCCGGTAAGCCTAGTATTCGTGATTCATGAATCATGGAAAGGGCTTGCTGCATTGTTGATGCAGACAGACAGGTGCCTTTACTTTTGGCCAATCAGAACACACGTAGCAGCGTCGACACGGCTACAGTCACTAGAGCGGACATGTTGCCGTCCACTGATCAAATCCGTGAACCATGCAAGATTATCGAGGCAGAGAAAACTGCAACAGTTAGACCAAGGAGGGCAGAGTCGGCCGCTGATAACGATCTCAGTAATGGCTCGACCCATCAAGTAAGATCAAAGCAAAAACACCAATTAATTGGATTATCACACTTTTTATTCCAAACAAAGTTGTTTGAAACCCAGAGACTTCCCTCCTCTCGAGTTTCTGTTCTCCATGACATGACATTGGTAAGACCAAGGAGCCTATATTTTTTGGCCTCATTGGTTAGACACGGGCATCACATTTAAACCATTCCAAATCACGAAATACCCCTGTAGGCAAAAGTGAATGCCATATGGAAACAAGTGGCATAGATTAGATGCCTTTGGGTAAAATAATGGTGAAATTATGACATTGCCCCAGGTTCTTTCCCGGGTACTTGAAAAGGAGTGAGGGCGGGAGGTAAGGGGCTCTCCGTAATAGCGTCCTGGTCATTTTTATTTGCTTTACGCACAAACTAGAATCCTTTTTAATTTCTGTACTTCATAGCAACCATTATTTGTACATTTTCTCATTTTCTCTACCTTGTACTAGGGCATAACTATTATTTATACCAGCGTCCAGACCGTCCCCCCCCCTCCCCAATGAAAACGTGTCGTAACTTCTAATTTAACCTACTTTGCAACTCACTGCGGACTGCTTTGTTTGGCGGCGGGGGGGGGGGGGGGCGGTGTCTTTTCTTTTCTTTTCTTTTCTTTTTTTTTTTTGGCACCTTGTTTGCTAGGTCAATTGGCCAGACACAATCAATCAGGTGAGCAGGAGGTCAGTCACAATGGCAAGTTGAGTGATTTTCAGAATAATAGTGTTTGAAAGAAACTCTAGACATATATGGTTGAGAGAGGGAGAGAGAGAGAGAGAGAGAGAGAGATTGGAAAAGCAAATTCTATGATTTAGTCATAGTGAACACGTTGAAGTTCTAGAACTATAATTATGATCATGATTAAGAAAAAAAAAATGTCATGGACGTACTGAAAGAGTGATGAAAGACAGATATCCTCACTCATTAAGTACATCTATGAACTTTTAAAGGGAGTTTGAATGGATATATTGCAAAGTTTCTTCTGGTGTGCATAGAGGTAGTCATGTATGCAGGCTGCTGAGAGGCAGAGCAGTATGTCATCAAGTGTGTGTGTTGGGGGGGGGGGAGGGTGAAGGGTATTTGCTTACTAGCGCCGTCATACTGGGGTAATGTGTGTCCCATGCCAGTGAACTGGAGGCCCTCTTTTTTTCTGTACTTCTGATCATATATGTTCATACTGGCCATTATGTTGGAATATTCCTATTTTCTGAACTTTGTTATGGCAAAACTATTTCCTGTGCTGGTGTACTGTGACATCCCCCTCCCTCCTCCCTTTCCCTGGGTGCAGTCTATCCAGTATATGGCAGTATATCGGAGTCCCACTTGTGATCTTTCACTACAAGTTGGGCCACTGGATAAACAGGCCAACAACTGTTAATTGCATGGAGCTGTAAATGGTAAATTGGGTCATTGGTTGTGTTGTTATATAGTGTTCACAGAGCCAGTCAAAAGCTGCCTTAACCTGGTAATGGGGGGGGGGGGGGGGGTGTCAATGCAGTTAGTAGGGGATGGTAAAAAAATCCAAGACCACATATTTTTTCTGGTTTGATGTACATGCTGCACATGCATGTTTTGCCCTTAAACAGACTCTAAAGACTGTTAACTCAGTGTGTTCAAATTAGCTGGCACCCAGCACATTTTATTTTTACACTCTGCTTAAAGGGCCAGTGCTGGCCACTCAGTCTTGTACTCTATGCAGGATGTGATCATGGACATATAAACGACCTTGTGTATATGTCCATGATGTGATGAAGTGATTTATATTGCTCACCTGGGTCAACTTTGGGGTGCCCACAACTTTGTAGCCAGTGCCAGGCACTTTAAAACATTTTAAACATCCTGCAAACCCCCTCCCAAGTTCAACTGGGACAAGACTGTGCAAGTTCTGGTCTCAGAGATACAGTTCACATGCAATTTAAGACCACTGTTGTGTGACCACATTTCTGATGGCACAACAGTCTAACTTCTTTGTAGATCTACCTGCAATTTAAGACCACCTGTTACATGTATATGTGACCACTTTTTGCTGCCTGATAAGGTGGTCTAAACAGCAGGTACTATGTACTGTAATATTATTCAGAAGGCAACTTTTTATGTGGGTGCCTGCTTAGCTGACTCTGAGGTCATTTTGTGTCTGGTGGCCTGTAAGTGCCCCTTAGTTCTGAAGCTATTCAAGATTTAAGTTTTACACATTCACCTTATTTGCAAATCTTACAACTTTGGTCTGTGGTTCATTGGATGTGGCTTAAATTGCCACAAAAATATAAATTGAAGTTGGAATGACAGTATGTACACGTGTAAATAGTAGAGAAGATATTCAGCTTTTAAATTTTCCATAGTCCTAATTAGCATAATTTAAAATTCTACATCTTTCATTTACTGTCCATTATTATTTTTGGCAGTTGTCACTAACCTGCAGATGCACATTGGAATTCTGATTCTATCTGCAATAGTTTGAAAGATATGGAGCTCTTAAAATTTTAATTGCCCTTTATTTGCATGATTATAAACGTCATGACTATTCAAAAAGATATACACATTTTCACGATAGGTCAGTCACCATGCCAGTTTGGCGGTTTTCAGATTAATAGTGTCAGAAAAACTCCAGACAAATTTGGTCATAAAGCAACAAAGAGATAGAGAGAGAATGAGAGTGAGAGAGAGAAGGAAAGAAAAAGAAAGAAAGAAAGAAAGAAATGAAGAAAGAAAGAAAGAAAGAAAGAATGAAAGAAAGAAAGATAGAAAGAAAACAAACTGAACATATTAAGTTCTAGAACTGTTATTATGGTCATGATTGAAGAAAGAAAAGATGTCATAGATGTAATGAAGGAGTGATGATAGACAGATATCCTCACTCATTAAGTACATCTTTGAACTCTGAAAGGGAGTTTGAATGGATGTATTGCAAAGTTCCTTCTTGCACGCATAGAGGTAGTCATGCCTGCCAGCTGCTGAGAGGCAGAGTAACTTGTCATTTAGTGTGTGTGTGTGGGGGGGGGGGGGGGGGAGGGTAAGGGTATTTCCTTACTAGCACCATGCTGGCACACTGGGGTAATGTGTTTCCAATGCCAGGGAACTGGAGGCCCTCTTTTTTCTGTATTTCTGATCATCATATATATTCATACTGGCCATTATGTTGGAATATTTCTATTTTGTGTACTTTGATATGGCAAAATTATTTCCTGTACTGGGACCCACCCCCTCCTCCCTTTTCCTGGGTACAGTCTATCCAGCATATCTGAGTCCCACTTGTGATCTTTTACTACAAGTGGGGCCACTGCATAAACAGGCCAACCACTGTTAATTGCATGGAGGTGTAAATGGTAAATTGGGTCATTGGTTGTGTTGTTTTATTGTGTTGATAGAGCTAGTCAAAAAGCTGCCTCAACCTGGTGATGGGGGGGGTGGGGGGTGGGGGGTGCCAATGCAGCTAGTAGGGGATGGTATACTATGTATAATCATAGACTAAATTGAAAACCATGTGGGATGAGGTGTGATTGGAGTCATCAAAACAACCCTATGTAAATTACTGTCTCAATTATCAGCAGTATATATGTTGTAACTGATACATCTGGTCAGAGACCAAGATTTTCAACACTTTATTGACAAACAAAATCTGAGACTACATATTTTTCTGGTTTGAACTTTGACTTGCATGCTGCACACGCATGTATCTTTATTTATGCTATGTTCTAAACTTGTTTAGTCTCTTTAGACATTGTAGTTAAGCATAATTGATCATTTCTGTTTTTGTTATTTATATATATGTCTATGTACCATACCACTGTAACATTGGTGAATGTACAGTGGTGAATGTACAGTGGTGAATGTACAATAAAGTACCCCTTGTTCATACACAGTGTATTGCCCTTAAACAAACTCTTAAGACTGTTAACTCGGGGTGCATGTTCAAAATGAGCTGGCACCCACCACATTTTACCCTCTGCTTCCAGGGCCTGTGCTGACTACTCAGTCTTGTATTCTATAGAAGAGGTGATGCAATGATTTATATTGCTCACCTGGGTTAACTTTGGGGTGCCCACAACTTTGTGGCTAGTGCCAAGTACTTTAAAACATTTTGAACCCCCTGTTAACCTCCCCATCCCAAGTTCAACTGGTACCAAGACTGTGCAAGTCCTGGTCTCAGAGATACAATAGAACCTGCAATTTAGGACCACTGTTGTGAGGGACCACCTGACTTGTATTGTAACTACATTTCTGATAGCACAACATTCTAACTTCTTTGTAGATTTACCTGTAATTTAAGACCACCTGTCACATGTATATATATGTGACCACTTTAGGCTGGCAGAAGGGATGGTCCCTAAAAACATTACAAGGGAAAAGTACGTTGCACTCTACGACATGTACTGGGTTTCCCATAGGCCTACATTGTAATGTTACACACAGGATCATATCTTTAAAACATTTCAAAGGCCCTTATTGAGTAAGTCAAAGATTAAAACATTAACTTTAGTCAAACACAATTTTAAGTGGCATGTTTTGTGTGGTATTTACTTGTAACTGAGTGACATAGTGTCACTTAGTGAAAGACAACTGTGCTACTTCACAACCTGCGGACTTTTGCAGGGTACAGGTAAAACCAAATTTGGACGGGTGAAACTTAACCCCTTTGTGCCCTGTCAAACAGGTGAGAAAAAAATAATCTCAACCCGTGTTATAGTCAAAATGACATATATGTGTTAAAAATTCCAAATGATCATTATTTTGTTCAAAGTGAAACCATGAATGCTGCATGAGTCTCATGTCAAAATGGCTGTATATGCATGCAGCTATATTTATTTTTTGTCACAACGTTGCTTGCCTCCTAAAGCTTACCTGCTTATAGTTATAATTAGCTCACTGGATATCAGGGGTTTTTTTTTATCTGGCTGGTGGCCTGTGAGGGCATGAGCACCCCAGTCTACCAATCAAAGGTCCTAGGTCCCCTAAGCAGACAACAGCTTAGCAAAGCACATGATTATAATTAGGCAAAGTGTGATAAATGACCAATTGTGTTAAACTTTGCTTTTATTTTAAACATTATTGTTTTTCAGTAAAATATGCTTCAACCAATTATTGAAGGGAGATGCTATTGAGAATGATCATGGACCTCCCTTCAGACCAGATATCAACAAGCCAAATTAACCCTATTTTACACCATAGACCTATTCTTGTTAATGGGTCCATGTTTACATTCACCCATCTATCACTGGTCAATATGCTATCCCTCCCCTCATCCCACTTGGTACCGTGACCAGGTCCAGGAGCCATCAACAATGCTTTTTTGCCCCATTCAGCTGTTTATCAGCATGTCTGATTATCTTATTTTCCAGTGGAACTTGTTTTTTAAACTGATCAGAGCTTTTAATTTGGCAGCCTGTGGAGTGAGCATATGTGCACCCATGGGTGACACTTCAGAGCAGCTCCCTGCTAGGAGCAAAGTTAGTCATTTCATTGATTACATCATACTAGAGTGAGTGGGTGGACTCCAGCTGTGTCCAGCCAAAGTCATTGTTGCCAGGGTCCTCTTTTCCATCAAGACAGAGTATTTACAGTACATATTAATGCCAAATAAATTGCCTGTTTAGCAGACCTAGGGCTTTTGACTGATTGCATGACTGGGGCCCACTGACAGGCCACCAGCCACACAAATGGCCTGACATACAGCTAAGCAGGCAACCATACAAAAAGTTGTCTTCTGAATATTACAGTACAAGACCACCCCTTATGCCAACCTAAAGTGGTCACATGCATCAGGTGGTCTTAAATTGCAGGTAAATTTGCAGACAAGTTAGACTGTTGTGCCGTCAGAAATGTGGTTATAAGTCAGGTGGTCCCTCCCAATAGTGGTCTTAAATTGCAGGTTCTACTGTACCTCTGAGACCACGACTTGCACAGCCTTTATCCCTGTTGAACTTAGGAGGGGGTGGGGGTGGGGTTACAGGGTGTTCATAATGTTTTAAAGTGCATGACACTAGCCACAAAGTTGTGGGCACCCCAAACTTAACCCAAGTGAGCAATATAAATCGCATTGCATATTGTATTGAGCACAAGACTGAGTGGTCAGCACTGCCCTGGAAGCAGAGGGTAAAATGTAATATGAGCCAGCTTAGTTTGAACAACCTGGGTTACCAGTTTTATGAGTCTGTTTAAGAGAAATACATGCATATGCAGCATGTAAATCAAACCAGAAAAATATGTGGTCAAAAAATGTTGAAACTCTTGAATCTTGGTCTCTGACCAGGATGTATTTGATGTATGCATTGTAATTAGTTACAACATAAGTGCTGATAATTGAGACAGTAATTTGTATAGGGTTGTTTTGATGACTCCATCCACACCTCATGCCACATGGTTTTCATTTTAGTCCATGATCATGCACAGTATTCCATCTCCAACAAGCTGCATTGGCCCCCCATTACCAGCTTGAGGTAGCTTTTGACTGGCTCTGTCAACACAATATAACAACACAACCAATGACCCAATTTACAATTTACAATTTACAGTGGTGGGCCTGTTTATGCAGTGGCTCAACTTGTAGTAAATGATCACAAGTGGGACTCAGATATACTGGATAGACTGCACCCAGGGAAAGGAAGGAGGGAGGGGGGTGTCACAGTACACCAGCACAGGAAATAATTTTGCCATAACAGAGTACAGAAAATAGGAATATTCCAACATAATGGCCAGTATGAATATATATGATGATCTGAAACACAGAAAAAAGGGCCTACAGTTCAGTGGCTTGGAAACACATCACTCCAGTGTGCCAGCATGTTGCTAATAAAGAAATACCCATCCCCCCCGACACACACACACACACACACACACACACACACACACACACACACACACACACACACACACACACACTAAATGACATGTTGCTCTGCCTCTTTGCAGCCTGCTTGCATGATGACCTCTATGCATACGGGAAGGAACTTTGCAATACATATATATCCATTCAAACTCCCTTTCAGAGTTCATAGATGTACTTAATGAGGGAGGATGTCTGCCTACCATCACTCTTTCATTTTATCTATGACATCTTTTTTTTCAGTCATGACCATAATTACAGTTCCAGAACTTAATATGTTCAATTTGACTTTTCATAGAATTTTTTTTTTCTTTCTTTCTTTCTTTCTTTCTTTCTTTCTTTCTTTCTTTCTTTCTTTCTTTCTTTCTTTCTTTCTTTCTTTCTTTCTTTCTTTCTTTCTTTCTTTCTTTCTTTCTTTCTTTCTCTCTCTCTCTCTCTCTTTCTTTCTTTCTTTCTTTCATTCTTTCTTTCTCTCTCTCTTTCCTTCTTTCTTTCTTTCCTTCTTTCTTTCTTTCTTTCATTCTTTCTTTCTTTCTTTCTTCCTTCATTTCTTTCTTTCTTTCTTTCTTTCTTTCTTTCTTTCTTTCCTTCTTTCTTTCTTTCTTTCATTCTTTCTTTCTTTCTTTCTTCCTTCATTTCTTTCTTTCTTTCTTTCTTTCTTTCTTTCTTTCTTTCTTTCTTTCTTTCTTTCTTTCTTTCTTTCTTTCTTTCTTTCTTTCTTTCTTTCTTTCTTTCTTTCTTTCTTTCTTTCTTTCTTTCTTTCTTTCTTTCTTTCTTTCTTTCTTTCTTTCTTTCTTTCTTTCTTTCTTTCTTTCTTTCTTTCTTTCTTTCTTTCTTTCTTTCTTTCTTTCTTTCTTTCTTTCTTTCTTTCTTTCTTTACCAGTGAATTTGTCCCAACACTTTTCTCTGGCACTATTATACATAGAAACTCCAAACTTGGCATGATTGTATCTCTGTACAAAAAGTTGGGCCTTTTTTATACAGGGGAATAAAGATGTTCAAAATTATGCAAATTAGGGGCATTTGAAATTTTAAATCTTGAATATCTTCAAAAGTATAATAGATAGCGATGCCATTCCAACTTTTACCAGGGGATTATTGACCATTGAGCATCTAATGAATTTAAAACAAAAGTTGTACCAATTTAATTAATGCTAATTAGTAGCATTTGAAACTTTAAATCTTGAATAGCTTCAAAACTATTATGGATAGAGATGTGATTTCAACTTGTACTAGTTGGTTATTGACCATTGCACATGTAATGGATCTAAAACAAAATATGTGGAGATTTAAATTATGCTAATTAGCAGCTTTTGAAATGTCAAAACTTGAATATTTTCAAAACTATTACAGATAGAGATTCCATTTCAACTTCTGTTAGGGGGTTATCAACCATTGCACATGTAATGAATCTAAAGCAAAAGTTGTAGCAATTTATATTATGCTAATCAGCAGTACTCGAAATTTTCAATCTTGAATATCTTCAACATTGTAATAGAAAGAGATGTCATTCCAACTTTAACTATGGGGTTGTTGACCATTGCAAGTTGTAGCAATTTAAATTGTGCTAAGTAGCACCATTAGAAATTTTAAATCTTTAATAACTTCAAAGCCTTAATAGATGGAGATGCCATTCCAACTTCTACTCCTCAGTTATGGAATACTTGTACATTGCCATACCATTATACTTTGAAGACACACAAACTGATTTGCTATGTAGCAAATCATCTTTTCTAGTTTCAATTTTTTGTATCTCAAGGCCTAGTTGAAGGTCATACCATTTTAGGATGTGACTATTGAAATGCGTCATAATCGTTATAAATATAGATTTGGCATACAGATTTATTACAGATGATTAAAACCCTATAGGCTTTGAAATTACCATTATTTTTCCATATGCATGCTGTTAAGGTTCTTTTGTATCAATGTATATGTTTTTTGTTTGTTTATCCTTTTCACCTAATTTTTTTCAACCTAAAGTACCATGCGGTGATTTGTGTATGATGTATATTTTGAATTTTTACACTAGACTATTTCCACAATCATTCCTAATATTACATGTATCAGCAATTTGCTCTGAATTCCTGGGACTTGAATAGCGTTCCTAGGAGCTGACCTCCATGTTCCTGGGACTTGAGTAATATATTCCAGGGATTTTAGTTATGTTCCCAGGAACTTGCCATTATATTCCCAGGAACTTGCCACTATGTTCCTGGGACTTCTGTTAAATTCCCAGGGCTGGCATAATATGTTCCTAGGAACTCGCTTATATTCTCAGGAAATTGCCTAAACTCCCAGGATATTGCCTAAAATCCCAGGAAATTGCCTAAATTCCTGAGAATTTATTAATATTCATAATGCCATAACCCAATTATGAGTAAAGTAGTATTGACAAAATTGTGCCAATTTACTACCATAACCCATCCCCACACACTGTGAAAATTTGGTGCTTCTACCAAGAGTAGAACTGGAGATATGATGATGGGGCAAAATTGTCCGAATGGAATGGACAATTTATTTTGGAATGACTTATTTACATATATCAACTAAAGGTAAAGTCAATGCTGAAACGTAATTTTGCGTCGATTTTACAATAGTGGCAGTACTGACGCATTACAATTGAATGGGGCCAGCATCACATGAACTCAGATACCAGTTAGAATACAAATGAGAAGTTTATCCAAAGAACAAAGAAGGATATAGTGATAAGATTGAAGGAGATGGGCAACGACATGTTTCTAATTAATCAACCAGATATGTGTGAAACACATTTCTTGTGACTTGTATAGCTGTGATAAGGTATTATCAGGCAGTTTATTTATAATCATATGCATCATGATAATCATTGAACATCTGTCTTCCATATTCATTTTCGGGACCATCATCGCCACAACAAATAGCTTTATTACCACATGGGTGTGCCATCACTATAAAATCTGAGATTCGTTTTCTTAAAACGCGCTCACATGCGGTGCGACAAACATGACCTTTCTCATACTGTTTATACGGAAATATGAACATTATCGAGTTAGGGAGTGTAGCGTGCCTTTAACTTAACAAAGCATTGTACCCCCTTTAAGTTACATAAGCTTAATAATCGTCTTTCCTTGATGAAGATAAACTTTAATGAAGAGGGCGTGTTCGTGGAGTAACAATAATTAATAAAAGTCATGTGGAAATTGTGAGGTCCTGTTCAGATCCAGTCCAGTTCTTCAAAGAAAGACACTTTTATATTCATGACCCATAAAAGCAAGAAACAATATTATGTTGTTGGAATGAAATTGAAGACTGTCTGCTATTTTTGTTTGTTCAAGGGTGCAATTTAAAGGAATGTAAAATGAGCTTAAATGTTACAAAGAAACAGATCGTTTGGTGAAAGGAGCGCACATACAGGAATATGTTAGAAACAACATCGCTGATTGCTGGCTTATTGCAAAATATTATTTATAATGTGACGAAATAAATTGTATCTATAATATAACGAAATAATACAGATCAAATATTTTTAAAGAACATGGAACTATTATGCTAAACCTTTCTTCTATCATCATATCCCTCGTGCCGTATATGTCTGTCGAATAATCAAGAACTACGCTTCGCATTTGCAAGACGTAACTAAACACCTCGGACTGCCAGTTTTATTTGGTGATATTTGCTGAAAGAGAATCATAGAGGGCAAACTCGAAGTTGACGCCTCTGAAAAACCTATAAGAATGACATATTTAATGAGTTTTAAGACTTGCGAAGCCAATAAAGATGGTTCATTGCCGCACTTGCTGATGGTTTGAACAAAAAAAAAATAGCGTTTTACCGATCTAAATTTAAACAGACTAAGCCAGAGAATAAAAGATGTGGTCAATACTTACCAGCACTTGAATGGACGCCACAAGAGGGTATAATCCGTTCAGATACGTTACTAATACGCACACAGCGTTGTAAAGATCCCGCTACACTAAACGAACGTCTTCCCGAGGATTTGTAAGTTCTCCTATGTGGCGACACTTATCAGTTCTCGTTGCGACGTATGATCCTTATTTTGCACCTCGCTAGCACTTTAAGCTGTCTGGCCTTTCAGCAAAGCAAACCCAGTTAAAACCCTGCGGATAAAATCAGAAGAGAAGCCAGTGACAAAAGGTGAGAGAACCGGAGGAAAACTGAGATAAGTTCACAGCTGACTAAGTTGTAGCAACTGACATTTTAACTTACTCTATATCTTCTCATAGTACGCGACCAGCATAGGTAAGATTCCGCATATCAGGATATCTGATTCACACGTCTTTGACGTGATGCGCGCTCTGCAACTCGTAGACTGGGTTGGCTTTGAAAAATGGGCACTACGTCATACCTACGGCGTGGCAAATTCACTAAACCGACAGCCCTCGCTCCCTTTTCAAATATTTCCTTACTTCGAGAAATTGTTGGCGTTCTCTGATGTTATTAGACAAATCTCCAAACTACTCAAATGCTGCAGGCAAGAACTACGGTCGTTTCCCCACCAGTTTGACGCTAGCACATAAATCCTTCGTTATGCGATTTTTTCCACATATCCTTTGTATATTGAAGTTCTGCTATGGCATATAGCCGGTAAATATGGTTACTCTAATTGGTAGTTAACAAGTTGATATGTGAGTGATATACACCCTCACGATCGGGTGGATTATTTAGAAATAAAGTTATACGAATGGTCTTCTTTCTATTGACGTTCACGTTCTGCAGTCAAAAGCGAAAAGGCACATTTACCCTTATCTGTTCAAAACGACAAAACGATCCTGGATGTCAAATGCCGTCTGCTACAATTTTTCACTTAAATAATCGTTTAATAGTCTGATTGCAGGTTACCCCTATTTGGAGAACATGCGCACACTGACTAACTTTCCTTAGTAAGTGTTCAGTGGTCAGAACCATCCAAACCGTGCCAAAGGAAATTGTCGAACCTGTCTTGTCTGAAGAGAACAGAGTTAAGCTTGAAAAGGCAGTAATTTATACCATCGTCACACGGGTTGGTCTGTTCCAATACTGAAACGGAGTAGTGTGTAAAGAGTTCGCCATTTTAACATTTAGTCCGGCTCAAAAATTTTCATGTGGAATGGTTTGACAATGTTTCCTGTCACCTCGAGGTCAATCTAATTGAAAGAGGCTGCAACGATCATATAATATATATATATATATATAAATATATATATATTACATATATGTTGTTAGCCTTGCCGAAAATGTCAATAAACGCCTGGGTGTTCATAAAAACAGAACTTGCAGACCTGAAAAAGTAAATTACCAAAATGATATTCGAAGGTAGCGGAGTAGCTGAGTCTTCTGACAGTTTTGAATAGGAAAGCTGTAGTTTCTATTACACGAGGATCTGCTGAAACCAATCGTATAAAAAGTCTGTTGAAATCCTTATGGGTTGTGACATAGATTAACACATAAGATCCATCAGACATTGATCCGACGTTCGATGAAGTAGGTCTTATATGGTTATGAACAAAACTAAAGTACCTAACTATGGAAACCGCTTTGGTTCTCTCGCTTCGCGCATTATCGCATTCTCGTTTCGTCCATTTTCACTTCACGCTTTCTCGCCTCGGGCATTCTTGTTTCGCGTATTTTCGCATTCTCGCTTCGCGTCTTCTCGCACTTTCGCTTCGCACATTCTCGTGTGCTTGCCTCGGGCATCGCCGCTTCGTATTTTCTCGCATTGTCGCCTTGCACATTCCTCCTTTTTAAAAGTTTACTTCTATAGGCCTAAAACAGGATCACGATTATACATATGGATAAACCTAAAAAGCTGCACGGAAAACCATGTAATGCTTAACGTCTGTTGACTCCATAGCTGTTGCCTGTGAAACTAATTCGTTTTAACTCGGAGGCTCACCAGGCTGTGATTTTCAAGGAATGAATTCCCAACAGATAGTTTCCAACTATGTAATAACGTGTGTCAATAGATGCAGTGAATTTAAGTAAAGAGAAGTTTAGTGTCACGTTTAATGTGGACTGCAGCGGTCGAAGCAATCTATGATAAAAGGGACCAAGCCCGAAGCGAGCTTTGAACTTTGATGGCGTAATGTAAGAACCAATCACAGATCTCGTCGGCAGTGAAAATCTTATCAACCAATTGTGCATCAAGTATGAAGAAGACACAGTTGACAACCCGTTGAAATGTAGTCTGGGCCTCTATAATCATGATCATAAATCATATTCACACATTCTTCTCACACGAATATCTTTATTCTTGTCCATGTAATATCCTTAAGTTAAGTTTAAATGCAATCAGCTCAGAGAAAAAATATTTCCAAAGCTGACCAATTGAATATTGGATTTATTTTGTCATGATACAACGAAACACGAAGTCTGCATATGTCATCGAAGAACAACTCAAAGGCTTTGCGCTTTAATCTCTCTTATCATTTCCTTTTTTTTTTTTTTGGTTATGGTAAACTATTTGTGCTTGTACTTGCTCCTCCCCACAACATAAAAGAATACCAATGAAAATCTGGCGTAATCGTATCCTGGTCATTAGCGATTCGTTGACCTACGACGGACTTCATAGGACCCACCATTGTAGATCTTTTTGGCTTTTTGGTGGGTCAAAACGAATTCATTCCTTTCATTATTTAGGTGGCATCACTAAATTAAATTCCCCATAGACGGCCATTATAACACATCCGGGCATATCTGAAAGTAAAAACTTTAACTTCAGGGAAGACTATGCTCACCACTTAAGTTCAAGTCTGACTGACAAAATAAGAGGCATTTACAAAAATGATGAAAGCCAAACTTTTGACTTTGGCGCACCTGAAAGCAGTCACGTTGGGTTTTGATATAACCGCACCCAGCAAGTTTTTCATCACCTTCAAAGTTCTGCCCCCCTGGAAAAAATATGTCCACAATTTAGTGTTCAAATCACTCTATTTTATGATGGCATAACCTGAATTAAAAATATTTGTAATGGATTTCAGCCTATTACAAATTCCAACGCTTTGGTCACACCAAATCCTTGAGAGCTGGTCATTAGACCGATGTGCTGCCCTCTGTAGTCGACTCATTGCTGCAACCTAAAAGTTTCCAACTTTATGGACTTACACAGCAAAGCGAGAATGCCCGATGCGAGAATGCATGAAACGAGAGTTCAAGCCAGAATAAGCGAAGCGAGAATATGTAAGAAGTGAATGTACGAGAATGCAAGTATATGCAAAACGAGAATGAAGCACGTGGGAGGCGAGAATGCTAGAATGTGCCAGGCAGGAATGAACGAAGCAAGAAGGCGAGAAAAAGCGAGGAAGGACTGCAAGAATGTGAGAAGGCGTGAGGAGAAAATTACAGAATGCGCGACGCGAGAATATGAAAATGATCGAGGTGAAAATGCAAGAAAGCGCGAGGTGATAGGCAAGAAAACGGGTATGCGCGGATCTAGAAAGCGAGAATACGCGAACCGAGAGAAGTATAGAAGCTTCCAAACCTAGCAATATAGGTTTTGATGAGAATGAATCTTTACAAGCAATACATATTTTAAGATAATTACATCTGCATTTTATGAATATTTGCAACATAGGATTTTATAACAGACAATATATTCACATAATGAGGTTAGTGAAAGAAAATTGATTTAACATCTGGAAAAGAGTTTCGTAGACGAAATATAGCCAGAGAGATTCGCAAAGCACAAACTGAAGGAACTTCACCGTACAGGATTGACTGTTGAGCCCACCTTTGTGCATACACGGGTCCGGTGACCTAGAGACTAAGCTGAGATCAACGTCACCAAGATGTAATCAGGCCAAGAAATGGTGTCAAGATACAAGTGAGGTAAGTTTTCAGGTGACCAGTGCGTCTTGAGATATCGTGTTCACAAACAAGTAATGGACCGACAGAATCACGGACAGCTGGACCACCCGAAAACTTGAGCTAGACCTGCGCCGGTATATAAAAATGATAAACATCATTACACCCCTTATCATGTAAAAGGATGACCCGTGTGGAATCAATTATGTATATAATATAGATATTAATCTGGTAAAAATAAAAAAAATCAAATCTGGGAGCATACGACATGTAAAACTACTAGCAAGCGTGAAGTTATTTTTAGCGGGAAACTGTTGAAGAAGCTGCATGAATGCATTAACGCTCATCCATTTCTTTCCCTTCCTTTTTTTCACCCGTAAAGCATCTTCAGGTCAATGTATGTTTCACCTAAGTTATCCCAGCATCCCACTAACAAGGCACAAACTGAATGAACAGCTCCTGAATGATCATTGCTGCCGGTGTAACATTGCCCTTCGGTGTGTAAACTAGGAACGTTAAATATGCTAGAACTTCCGTGCAATTCGAAATTCCACATTGGTATTTCGGACAGAGGTATGTGGCTGTTTGTAGAGGTGTGGCTGTTTGTACACCGCTTTCTACGAGTCTCTGAACTATTAGTTAAAACTTTCAATTAGTTTCATTGCGTAACGTGTAAATATGGACCAGCCTGATCAAATCGACAAGTTTTGTTCTAAAGGAAACAGTAGAGCAGGTCATGCAAAGAGTATTTATCACACAAGCCGCAGTTTGATAGTGGGGCCAAACCTCAATGTTGGTACCTTTTATACTGGCTTGAAATAGATGCACTTTTTAAAGCTATCATTGGGCAATAGAGTTTTATATATTTTGCTGGCCAAAAGCATTTAGACAGGGACAGGTTGCAGTGGTTTGCGTTATGAATTAAAATGACTTCACCATGTATTTGAAACAATGTGCAGTTGTCAGTATATTTCAAAATAGAAACTATCATTCTATGTGATAGTCGAAAACATCGTCGTTAGGTCCTCCAATGTAATTTTTGGAAACTGTTCTGTTACGTTTTTGTGGCTAGCGGCAGTAAAAATTGTTTTTTTTCCCTCCACTTGGCGGGCCTGTTAACCACAATGTATATGTGAAGCCGTAAGAAGCAGAACACTACCACCAAATGTGTCTTGATTGATCGCTTGTGCACATGTCGACGACTGCACGTGTACTTTGTGAGACAGTTGTTCGCATTATATTTGCAAGCTTGCGTTGTCATTTTATATATCTTTTATTGAAACCCCCGTACATAACGACGGAAGGTACATATAATAAAAACGCAAAACCAGACAACCCAAAGCACATGCCATATATAATATCAATTTGTAAAGGGTTCACACAGTATAGTCAAATCCTTTGCAACTTTGTTATTGCCAACGATAGGTGTGCAGCTGATCTTGCGTCCCAACATATTGCCCATTATACATATTTTTACTATGATAATCATACTTATACTTGGATTTATCGTATTTTAGCACGACTGATTTATTACTTTATTGACTAGTACTGACTTAACCCTGTGCTTTATGACAACTTTTGGAACCACAGTGGAACCTACCCATTGTGACCATGCTTGGCGCATTTGACAAACGGTTGCAATAGACAGGGAGTCGGTTTGTACCTGGTAGCCTTTTGTACACGTACTTACAAATTGAGGGCTACAAGCTGTCGTCTGGAAGACTAGGTCACCATATGCTGGGATCATCCATAAGACTAGGTCACAATTGGCGAGGATGACACAACGAGCGTTTAAAAAATTAAGCAATTTGTGACATCAGTCGTTATTTGAGATGGCCTATTTAAAAAGAAAATCACAATATGCCATGAAAAAAAAAGCGTTTGAACAAAATAGGGGTACTCAGGTAAACTAACATGACTTTACTGCCCTGTCTGTTCTGTGACTAAATACTGGAGATGCAAACTATGAAAACGAGGTTGGTTCAACAAAAAAGTCGCTTTACACAATATGAATTGTCATATATATGACGACGCTGCCGCGTTGTTAAAACACAAGAAATCACTCGATGGTGTTATAGGACGGTCGCAATACACAGGAAGTCGCATTATGAAGGTGATCACAAGAGCAGGTTCCACTGTTTTTATAGTAGCAAAGGATGTTGTGCAAGGCACTGGTGATCCTACTTTTCAGATAAGAAAAAAGCTTCGTCACGATGAGAAATGCCATTAATCTGTTATATATATAATATAGTTATGGAACAAATCAAATTCCAAGACCTTCGGGCCATCGGGACAGTGAAAATGTCGAGACGTGCACGTGGTTGTATTATGTAATGGACACGGCACTATTTCATAAATTTCGTGAGAAGTAAACACAACGTACTTTGTCTGAAGGAAAAGCTTACGGAGCGTGCGCAGTGAGTGGGTGGGAAGGCGGCAGCCCTCCCAAGGCAAATGAGGTCGGATGAAGCCGACCTAAATATATCCCACCGGATAAATCTTATATCATTTCCTTGCCCGTCTTCCTTCGGAAAGATTTTACAAGTAAAGTGTTATTTCTTTTCCTTAAACTTTTCGAAACTGTGACGGTGTCGTTTGTCGTGCGTATGAGACGTGCATGGGTATTCTCTCTCCAGTCATGCACACTAAGTGTATTATAAGGTTGTATTGACATGAAAAGTTCATAACTTGCCTGAGCACCGAAGAAAACGCAAGCATTATTACCTGACACTTGCTATGGGCGTTGTCTGAGAAATTCTTTGCAAACTGTGACCTATGTGCACTTATATTTACGAGCAAAATTAATTCCTTTGATAGTGTCCCGTGAAGCGCCGTACTATGCCAGATCATTAAGGTTTTATATTAAGAATACATAATCAGAATTACCGATCATCAAAAGTAGTTAGCTATCAACATACCAGGAGGTCATACCAAGTGGATCCTCGATATGCCAAGTAGAAGGGCAAGATTGTGAAATAAGATGAACTACAACATATAGATTGCTTCTTCCAGGCAACAGTCAGCTACCTGTATCGAAGATGAAAAATGTGCCGGCCACACCTTTGCTTCCATAATTTGTGTATCTTAGCTATTGCAAGTTTCATTTGAAATAATGTCCATAATAAGCAACAAAGGGTCGCAAAGTTTGTTTAACACGGACCAACACTTGTTTGAAAAAAAATAAGAACAAACTTCTCAACGCACCTGATGGCGATATCTGGAAAAAGATAAGCTGGAACGTGGCATACTGTTTATTTTGCTATGATTAAAATGATGATAAAAAACCCTAAAGGTGAAGGCAATGGATTTTTTTTTACATTATGGAATTGTCACTCAAACGTGGTTTCTGATGAGAGACTGTGTGACCTGGCCTTTCGATATATATATATATATATATATATATATATATATATATATATATATATATATATATATATATATATATATATATATATATATATATATATATATATATATATATATATCTTACTAGCTATAGCAATTCTTTAAATGATGAAATGTGATAAAAATGTTCATAATTTTAATATCGATAAAATGGATTTTATGACGAAGACGTCGATGACGATATTTTTAAACAAATAAGAGCAAAATGTGGCAGATTTGACAGAGCCTGTCGGCAAAGAACAAGACAGGGCAATCAATTGCTCGGGTCCTGTCGCACCCAGTTCACAGATATGTGTGATGTTTTCACACTTCAAGTAGCAACAGCATTTGGTTTCTTCTCAGATAGCAACCTAATTACTTGGGGGAATTGATGTTATTCCGCGCTCAATCTCTCTACAACACAATCGTATCACCTACAAGATAGTTGTCCTTTCTATCTCAGCCTCGTAAACCGCTACTAAAGCTTCCTGCCGGATTCTACTCCGAAAAGCTTGCTGGGGTTTATATTTGAGGAATAATGACCAGAGCGAGAAAACATGCAATTCGTTTTTCCCCAATTATTAAACAAAGTGAACAAAATTATACATAAGGATTTGTGGTCGGAGGGTTGCAGGAAGTGTAGCAATAGAATGGGGCCTGTCCTGTTCTCGTGCTTTGCTTAACTCGTCCCGCACGAAGCGGCCGAGAACCACTGACTGATCTGATTTTTACATTACTTGGATGCATCGTGGAATAAAACCCGTTCCATAGGTGTCCTTCTTGAAAAAGATGAGTTTTTTCCTTCTTCATCATCATCATCATCATCATCATCATCATCATCATCATCATCATCATCATCATCATCATCATCATCATCATCATCATCATCTGCTTCCTGACTCAGGCGTAAACAAGTACAAAATTTACGTTTTCACAAAATGATTGGACAGAAAAACAAATTAACATTAAAATATCGAAATTAGATGCTCTATCGGGCTAAATAAACCGTCATTCCTATTTTAGAAAAAGTTTATTACACTGTTGTGGGCGAATTAGTTGAAATTCAACAAATTGAATACGGAATTTGAATAATTCTACCATACCAATGATGGTCAAGGCAGTAGTATTAATTCTTTGCATGCACAAAATAAGCATCAGTGGGCTTTTTGATTCTCCTAACCGAAAAAAATGCACGGTAAAGCATATCCTTCGCTTTTCGTTCGAAAGATAGTATTCCATCCAGCAGGCAATCGAGTGCGCCGATATACTGGTATATTGTAGATACACATATCTGGTCAAGCTTGAAAGTTTTTCAAAACAGCCTGTGAACATGTCATGAAGACCAGAACTACAACGTATACAGAAGATGTAAATTTTAAGAAAAAGAACATCCCCTAAATGCTTAGACGGCACCCTTTTGCACTCATGTTACTTGCCATTTTTCGTATAAAAGGCTTGTTCTTGTCCAGTAGTGCCACAGTGGAGTAAGGCATATCGAAGCAATTTTACCAAGTAGGGTCGCTACACTGGCAGGCAATCAAATCAAGAGCAAAGAATCTTGAGAAACCGGTGACGTCATCAATCTACATTTACATACTAGAAAGGTCCATATAGGAATACTCAATAATTTAAGGCAACGTTACAGTTTTGTCGCCTATTTGTGTCGAATGATTCCAGAATTGAAATATATCTATAAAATAATCTCTTATTGATGTTTTGCATTAAAGATGCAATAATAATAATAATAATAATAATAATAATAATAATAATAACAACAATAATAATAATAATAATAATAATAATAATAATAATAATAATAATAATAATAATAATAATAATAATAATAATAATAATAATAATAATAATAATAATAATAATAATAATAATAATAATAATAATAATAATAATAATAATAATAATAATAATAATAATAATAATAACCACCGGGTGCTTAATCAGTCACAATTTTTTCTTAAGAGCAACCTGGGAACAGCTGCCGTTAATATTTAAAGCCTCCTGGAGGGAAAGCTTGTTAACATACCAGCACCGGATCAGCACCGCTCCTCACTATTTGAGCACTGTTTGATTAGGCAGCGTGGACACTTGCGGTTAAGACTATGGTCGGCTAACTGAAAATCGAATTCTATGGGAAAAATAGCAGTTTCTTCTACGGTATGTGGTTTCTCCTTTCCTTTGTCCTTGTGAGAATAATCCGGGGTCATGTTGCAAGAAAATTGAATATTTAAAAGCAAAATTTACTCGGAAAATTTCATTGCCATGAAAATAATTTATTTCTGCGGACGGCAAGTATCTCTTTCTTTGATCGCGGCGTCCCACAATAGTAACACTGAGACGTTTGTTAGTCCTATACTCTCAAATTAATTATAAGAAGAGGGGGAAATGCTAATTTAATCCATGATTACAGCTCCTTTACGGTAAATTGCAGATGAATTGAGGTTGTAGGCATATGTGAACCGTCCTTTCGTTTAAATCATTGAAACAAATAATTAGTATTAAGGTAAGTAATCATTACAGATTATTTTGTGGACAGAGGGTGTTGTCCTTTAGAAAACAGTAATTGTTATCTATCTGTCTATCTATCTATCTATCTATCTATCTATCTATCTATCTATCTATCTATCTATCTATCTATCTATCTATCTATCTATCTATCTATCCATCGATATATGTATCCTTTACAGTGCATTATATAAATTCGGCATAAAATTTGTTCATGTCCATATGCCATGCAAAATGGTTGAACAAATTACGCCGTCTATATTGGCAGTGAAAGGCGCGTTGAAAACTGCATCAACAGACATTCATTCCAGTCCAGCGTTGAAATTGGCGATAAATTAACGAACAATTGTTGAGATTTCAATTAGTTTTGTTTGTCTCAGTCGCGATTTAAGCTAATACATTGATACCGCAATTAGATCGACATAAACCAAGTTTATGTTTACAAGCTTAAACTGGAGAATGTTTGCATTAAAACCTCTCGGGAGCCTGGTAAACTCATGCCTTGAGAAGGTTGTGGTCTTGAAATGGAACACAGATCATGAGTGCAAACAAAACAGGGCCTTTTAAACGTAATTGTGGCAGTGATTTGGACTTTTCATGTTTTCTCTCTGAAAATCCAATGAATTGAATTAAATGCAGCTGGAGGATACACCAACTATAAGACTAAGTCAGCAACTGTCATGGACATAAGCCTATTCACGAGGTGGAAGACAAATCTGCAAATTCAGAGAGGCACAAAATATCTTTTGGGTATAGAAGCTGAACTGCTGATCTCGAGAAGTACAACTATACTTTAAAATTGGCTTTATATATGAGGCATATAGTATTACAAGTATCATGCGGTCTAATTATTATGCCAGCTCTATTTTATTTATTTATTTGTATGTTTGTTTGTTTATTTATTTATTACTACTACTAATATTTGTGGGAGCCTTTTTTTTCTAAAGTTACGAAAAGGTTAATTCTGTCGGAAATGTAGTATATCAAAGTAAATGCATAAGTCATGAACTTTCATTTAACCATCTCAGTTGCCCGCACTCTTTACATTCACAGTTATTCAATGTGTCTATCCATGAGAATACAGGAAACTATTAGAAGGATATTTTCTGGCAAAAGAAAATACCATTATATACCTATCAAAAATGTCTCAGTATTGGAAGAAATTACAGCTATTAAATTTTGAAGTTATAATACAAATATAAAAGGCATGCCTATACTTCCGGAAGGTCTGGGTAATATGAACGTAGCTTGCCTTTACTAAAACTGAGACGATAACACCCCCATTCAAATATCAAGGCCATGATATTTAAACGGGTTTTCGGAAAATCAACATGATAAAACTTGAGGCACGTAATTTTGCTGACATAAGAACAAGCTTCTTAACATAGTTTGTATGTCCCTGACAGGTGGACCATGGGACATTCATCATATATTTCGGACTATGAAGGCATATAGATTAATTTGCATCATTCATAGACAATATTGATCTTGATGCCGCCAGGCTGCAGCTAATTTTTTTCCACGAATGATGTGGTTTCGACATGATTACCCGACTTAAAATCCATAGTGTACATTAAAGAAACACTGCAACGGCAATTAGTTATTAAAAGCAGAACTTTTCATTTGATAAAAATGATGTACGTCCACTGAAACTCGTCATTCGTGGAAAAAGGATAAGTTAGAACAAAACAGTGACGTCACCATTGGGTAATGATGTCTACGAAGCCAAGCAAACTCTGCAATCAGCTCGATAGCTGTCAACTCTACCGTTCCTACCGGGAGCCTTCTGTTTTGGACACCTCAAAATTGTTTGAAATGACAGCATTCTTCGGCAAATTGGCCATATTCTTTGTTTTTGAGTATTTTTGACAAAAGTCTCTCGGTGAAGGAGCTTTTGGGGTTGACAACTCTAAGGAAAGGTGCTATAAGGTCCTCCATATAATCATAATTTTTAAGCAGACCTGTCTTACTTTTTTTTTTCAATCCAACACGTACTTGGTTCGATAACACAAATTACTAATTTTTAGTAAAATTAAAAAAATGTTTCAGATATTCTATCCAGAGTATTTCCAAGTATCTTTAATCATTAAAACGATTAAATACTTGCTGCAAAAATCATTTTCAAAACATTTAATTAGTTACATATGTACGTATTGATAAATATTAAATGGATGAATGATTATAGGAATGTATGAGCCAATATGTACTTAGTTTCAACTTGGCCTTTGCCAACCTTTCGAACTTCGAGGAACTAACTATTTTGCCGACTCGGTACATATACTGCATAACCGTGCTTATATGGCACTCGCACATAACTACCTCCATAAAGCCATTTTTTTTTCTTTTTTTTTTTTAAAGAATGTGAATTTGGTCGAGCGGATATGTGCGTTTCCCAGTTGAACTAGGCGACGGATGCCAAAGGTTGCAGGTTCGAGTCCCACTCGTTCCAAACATAAAATTTACATGGAATGGCATAGTAGGTTACATTTTGATTGCTTAGTATGCATAGCCTGTGAACGTAAACAAAGACTGTACATCTGGCTGATAGGCTATGTGTCTGTGTGTAGCATTTGTGTTTTATGCTTCTAGATCTAATATGCGTTCCTTCTGTTTAATAAAAGCACAGCCGTGGTCATATTATCTGAAGTGACACCCCGTACGTTTTCATCACGAATGAAAATTTTTCAATAAAATGGCTTCGCTACCGCCCATTGATGGAAAGTATGAGATTTGTGCGTGTAAATAGCTGCTAATACCTTACATATGTACCACATGTAGTGTCACGAAGCCATGGAATTAGCTTTTGCAACGTACCAAAACAACATTAATATTTCATTCACATGTGAATCCTTCCTTTTCAGCCACATGAAATATATACCTGGCGATCAGCGATCTGACTGCAATGAAGATATGCCACACATGACACTTTTGACGCAATTCACATTTGTAGCAAGCTAAAGGAGATGTCCATATTACTCGCCTGCCTACATTGCTCTGAGTAGGCCAGTTGGAGAGTAATAGGCCTAATAGAGATTAGAAGGTCCAACAGAGACTACCAGCTGAACGTAAGGTCAGTATGCCCTGTGGTAGCTTAAGGTGGACCTACTGCTACCGATCGAAAAGAAACTCTCCGACGTCAAAAACTTGAATGCATTAATTACAATTTGACGACAGAAAGGTTTGCAGTAACTAGTGAGATATTGCGTGGTGACTGGCCTGTTACAGGTTACTGTGCCTTTATACTTTTCGTTGTCAGCATAAGAATGAGGAGCTTAAATACAGGTAAGCTTCGAAACGACAAAAGTCGACCTATGTGCGTTCTCGTGCACCGGGATTTTAACCGAGATTGGCAGCAATACCGCCTTGCCAGCCAGAACAACCACCGAATTCGCTGCACCAAATCACCATCTTAAACAGCTTATTTTACTGGTGCATCCTCAAATGTTTTGTATACTGTTATCTTGTATAAAAAAATAACTCTTTAGGTGTCAAATTTTGGACTTAGTCAACAGCCTTTCTCGGCGCAATGGTCCAGTGCGCGCCGCGAAAAGCTGTTGACCTGGGGTATTCTGTCTGGAACTAAAGGCATGCTCGTACTTGAATAAAAGGTCTTCTTACGAATACGAATGTGGGATCCTAATGATAACTCAGACTAGTTACACTTAAGTAGATCGACTTTAGACGTGATTGGCACTGAAAGAGTTAAATGATTAATTGAAATTACGTTGCCTTTGACCGGATACATGGGAAAAAATTTCAAAAGCTGGCTGTTAATAGTTAGATCATCAACAACCATATAGCTCATATCGAAAAACCGATGATCCATACTGTACTATGCAAAAGATAATACATCTTGAGTATATTTGGCATTTCTTGTGGTTGTTGGATTTCTTTGTGCAAGATAATTATGGGCTTGAAAAAGACCTCTACACGCATCATTGACCCAACCTTTAACGAACGGGATTTGGTGCCGTGGTTCCAGTCCCCAGACTAAATGCTGGTAACAACGGGGTTAGATTTCCCTGATCTCCCTGACATGGAGTTCAGCATAGCATGGGATTCAGCTTCTTTTATGTTTTGACAACCCCATGGAACAATCACCAGTTCAGTAAATAGCTCATGTCACTCTCTCTGTTAGCACGTCTGTTGAAACTTCCTATTATGTATTAAGGTGAGCAGCAGGTCTCAGTTTGTATACTGTTATGAAGCAATTTACCCATGCTTTACATCAGTTACACATTAAGTGTCCAACCTGCTCGCATACCGCGAAAGCGTAAGTCTTGTAGCATATCCCAACTCCCTAAATTGATCTAAATTATCAGTAGGCATGAACACTACACTTTAATTTAATTGTACTTGGCAACAAGACAGTTTCACCGATTCATTGTGGTTTAAGATATTATTCCCGGAAGTGTGAGCAATTACGAGGCAGGCCTAAGAATTATTTGTCACTTTTTTTTATACCGTTATCTTTGAGCATGAATTGAAAAGGTTCGGTTTAGTAGTCATAAGATAAACATTCAACTTATTTTTTTCGACAGTTAAAAATGGCGCAACATAAGACTATTGAATGTGGTCGGCCGTGAACCTGGTATCTGGTTTCTCATATCAACGAAAATAGTGTACTACCAACAAGTACGTCATCATGTATGACACGCTGACCTGTTTGGTCTGTTGTGAAACTTCTCTGATCTGGAAACAATGTTTGAGACAATAATAAAGCCACACGGCCAAATGCTCGATGGGCCGCCTGCGGCGGACTGCATCTCGTGTATCCTTCCGCTCCACCAGTATTCTCATGCCATTTAGAATTTACGGCCAGGCACTCATACTCGTGTAGCTTTCTTATTGTATCCCATGTATGTGCAGTCCAGAGAATTCTTTGCCATTTAAAATGATGATGATGATGATGATGATGATGATGATGATGATGATGATGATGATGATGATAATAAAAGGATAGTAGTGTGTCGAAACAGCAATCAATGATAAATACTATAGCAGATCAACATCTTAGGTGCGCGCGCATGAAAAGGTTGACTGCGCGAAAGTAGGGCGTGCACGCGACCGGTCTTCACGAACGTGTGGATCGGCAATAAATTCTATACGGTGCAGAACGGCCCGTCCATGGTTACTAGTGACTACACATGCATGGGATCAACAAGACAACTGGAGTAGGTAAATGACAGTTCGAGACAGCTGATGGCGTGTTCTTAGGAGGATTCGCCAATCTTATGCGCACAATTAAAATGGCAGTATTGCTTGTGAAATGTTGTTTTTAAAGCAAAGAAGTAGGCCTAAGCCCGTGCTGAGGAATGGCAATAATATCTATGCACCCGAGGTAGGCCTGTTTGTGCCAGTCACTAAACTACTTAATTTCGACCTTATTCCCGGCCCAAAAGCGCGGGTAATGTGCGCAATACGAAGGCAGTTTGTTAACTATGCTTACTAGGAATGACGATGCGAGTGGCATAGTTTTTTTTTCTGTGTTTGAAAACAACAAGAAAATCATTTTAGTGGCACTCGTGAACATTAAACAGTTACTCATGAAAACAGGTTTTGCTGAGAAGCAAACGTGTGCTGGTTCGTTCTAGCAGAAGGATTAGGGAGGTCGAATCATGGCGGACACACGAGAAATTTATAAGTTTTGGTGGTTCGTGGTGGACAGATATACGAAAAAAAAAAAAAAAATAAAAGAACTGTACAGTCCATGTATCTTCTTTGGCCATGTTCAATTCCACTAAAAAGTTTATTTGTAGTAGGGTGATACCCACTCGCGTTATGCTACTCGCAACTCAGTCAGAGAGAGCCACTGTCGGTGTGTACTGCGGTATATCTAGACTAAAGCAGCGAGTTACTACAAATAGTTCAATTATACTGAACCCATGTCAAATTAAATAGCGAAACTATTTTTCTGAATTGTATGTGACTTTTCTAGCAAAAATGTTTCGGTGAAAAGGTTTAAAAACAAGGGGATGTCTGGTCACGAAAATGATGTAACCTATCTGGCGGTGATTTTAAGCACATGTTCACTCTTCTTTCATGTCACACACAAAATCGATAATCGTTTTACAAGTAGCAGCGCCCGGTCTATTCCTTTGTGAAAAATCATCCAGATGCCCACTTTTAAGCAATCTCCTATCGTTTACAAAACCTACAGCGGTGTGATTGTCCGCACAATGCAACCTGCAATGCCGGCGGCCATCTATCCAATCCGAGATGAAGCGACAATTGCAGTTTTTATCAGTGATTTTGCAAGTAATCAATCGCACCAAATTGCGTACAATTTTTAATCTTTCTTCCAGCGTAAGTGCCTATTGTTTTCCCTCAATATAGGAACACAAGAAGTTATTCGTAAAACTAACGGTTTGCTTTGACTATAAATTTACCAGGTTATAGATTTTTCGATGACAGCCGGCGAATTTGGCATCCAAAGACCCGCTAAGTCTTACCCTAGGGGGAAATATTGCCATTCTCTTTCAAAAATGAATTAGTATCAAAGAAATTCTCATAAAGATTGTATATATCAAAGCATGATGTGCTATCTTGCCATTACAAAAACCGAATGTTTTCCCGTGTAAAGGTCCGTTGCCCGAAAGTAAAATGTGAAATATGTACAGCATCGGTCAACTCTACCAAATACCCAGGTCTTTGATCTCACCGATACAAATTGGCAAATTATACCTTGTCAATCCTTTTTATTTTTCAATCCAAGACTGCATGATTCAAGAGCTGTATTTCAACGTTAGACAGATTAAAGATTGCGTGTAACACATAAAAATTGTATTTTGCCGCTGACATTATCACTTTAAATAATATTTTCTCTTTCAGAAAAGCACGACTTAAGCAAAAACGAAACACACTGCAAAACAATATGGATTAACTCTTTTGCGCGCTTTCGGCGGAGTGCGTCCAAAGCGCGCCCAGAAAGACTATTGACCTGGACCACTTTTATTGTTTCTGCTTTCTAATGGTAACGGTAGGCATGCTGGTACTTAAATGGTTAACGTTGGTATATAAAGAGTACGAATCTGGTATCGTTGTGTCGATTCAGAGATCATCGACTTTTCTATAAATTGGCAATAAAAAAGTAAAGTCTACTTATGTCATAAGAAATATGTGCAATTTTTTCCAGCAAGTGCCTTGCGTGATCATAATGTTGAAGGTCTTTTTTGACAGACAGGGCTTTGTATGGTGAAGACGTGATTTAAGTTACACACACATTTTATGGATCTCCAGACTCGTATTTGCACAATTAGAATATAACTGGCGTCTCATGGCAACTTGGGACAACTTTAATAAAACTTTTCTTATTGATAGTGATTAAAGACGACAAACTGTACCTATTCTGCAATGTTGTCCGGGTATATTGTATGTCTTTTTGCAAAACCTTCTGTTGCAACGTTGATGTGCAATGCGGGGTTAACAATTGTTCATGGACCACACCATTAGTGGATTTTGCACAAAATAATCATTTCCTTCGGAGACATGCTGAATAGTTCTGCTGTATATGGTTTTCCCTGATATAGCTGATGGTACAAAATCGTGAAAATAAAAGCACACAACGAAATGCTATTTTAACGTAGGTTTGATATGGACTCCATGCAAAATATAGCCAGATTAAAACTGCAGTTAAACCTGTAATGCAAAATCCTAAAAAAAAAAAAAAAAAAAAAAAAAAAAAAAAAAAAAAAAAATTACACGCGTGGAAACGAGTAAATTTATTTTTTTGGTCATTTCCCCTGGAGCACTGTGTATATCACTTGGAATATGAAACCACGAGCAAGTACGATATATTATATGCATGATAATATATACACATTATATCTTTATTTAATGGAACTTAGAAATATGTGCATACGTGTTTGTTTTGGTTGAATATCGAGTTGATTTCTACGAGCATGAAACCAGACATTGACATTCCATATGATCTACATATGAGACCACGGTGTTTCAAACTTTTTCGTGCAAATTAAATAGCTTTTGGACCTGCGTTGTTTCGCTTAATAGGTGTATGCACCAAGAATTGAGCTGGATCAGTGCCTAAGTACGTTTAAATAGCCTTGCTCGACGGATGGTGTTCTCTAAGTGTATAGGGAAGGACAGATTAGAAAGCCCTTCCACCTGACTCCAAAATACAATTCCAAATGTTTGTGATTTCACAACAGTGCTTCTATGCTGAACAATGGACAAGACAGACAATCATTCTGTCATACTCAGGTGGTGAGGACCCCTAAGTCAGAGTGAGTATCGATTTGTAGCGCTCTCGAGCACTGGTGTCTTCGTTTATTATTTTGACATTAGTACGCAACGCCCAGTGGCTTAGACCAAATAAATGGCACGTAGGCACGTGCACGGAGAAACTTAGAAGTGAGGATGTAAATACATTTGGGTTTACCTAACTTGTTCTCAGTGGGCTTCTCTTACCTACATTTAAGCTTGTACTGGAATTAAACGACACGACTAGAAGTTTTCGGAGCAAATATGTAAGGCCACATGGATTTGTGTTGATACACTGACTAAGTTCAGATTTATCTTGCGCAAAATCGGGGACTGCTTTAGAATTAAACCCCAGATTACACGAACAATTTTTATGATGTATTTGCTTATATTGTGATTATTCTGCACAAGTTTGAATCCAGAATCGTCAGTTTCCACAAATACATATCACATGTAAAAGTCCAAAATTATGCAGAAAACGTAAAGTCTGTTAAGTGGGACTTGAGCTCTCTTAACATATAAATAAATAGAACGTGAGTTCAAATCTCACTGCACAGACTGTAGTTGCCTAAAGATCCCCATTGGTTATAGTTTGAATTGTTATACCCCAGACCCATGGCTATAAATGTGCACCTTAAATACATTAAAGGTGATCACGAAAAGAAAGGAGTTCAGAAAAGCTAATTTACTCTTTGTGCAATACTGTGATTTAATTATCAGAGATATCATTTGAAGAATTGCTATGTGACGATTTTCCTTCTCTCTCTCTCTCTGTCTCTCTCTCTCTCTCTCACACACACACACACACACACACACACACACACATATCCATACAATTAAAATATTTATTCGATAATCTACTGGTCATGTCAAGGTTTTGGAGGCTTCCTATTGGTTGCCAAGTGTAATAGAGAGAAGTCATTCAACAACACTCAGTCAAAATCGTCGGTTCATATATTCGGGCAAGCTTAAGGATGATGCCGTGTGTAGTTGTAATCGGGCAAACTTAAGGATGCTGCTGTGTGTAGTTGTAATCGGGCAAGCTTACGAATGGGTCTGATTGTAGTGTCATCGCGTAAGCTTAAGGATGGTGCTGTGTATAGCGCGTTTTAATCGGGCAAGCTAACGGATGCTGCTGTGTGAAGTTGTTATCGGTAAGCTTAAGGATGCTGCTGTGTGTAGGTGTAATCGGACAAGCTTAAGGATGCTGTTGTGTGTAGGTGTAATTAGACAAGCTTAAGGATGCTGCTGTGTGCAGGTGTAATCGGACAAGCTTAAGGACGCTGTTGTGTGTAGTTGTAAATATAGAGCCAAAATGGCGATAAACTGGTCCGTCGGGTGGCTTTGCGATAATTAAGTGCGCATGGACGCAGGCATGCTGAAAAAATATCTTGCATGTTTTGCATATTTTTTGTGAGGTATTCCTCGTTGGTATTATGTGCAACACGGCGAAAATCGGGATGATATTCCAATGTTTGTCCGATACATGTTGATGTACTTGTCGCGATATCAATCTCTAAGGTGAAAACGCAAAACATGTGTGATTTTCCATAACATTTTTTCTCGAGTTGCCTGTTGAAATGCAATATAGGCTGAGTGACTTATTCATTTGAAGCAGGCTGTGACTTTCTAATATGATCTGAAGCCAGGAGCACATTAATGCATAAAAAAACTCATCAACGGGTTTGTACAATTCTTGAAATTCGGATATTCGAGTTGGTAACATTCTCTTTTAGAGACAGAATGTGATCAAACAGTTGAGTATGGAGGATGGGCATCAAAGAAGTTCGACTTTTTTTTTGGAGGGAGGGGGGGTTACAGGACAATTACACTATATAAATACTGACTGTTTTACTGGCTAAAACCGCGAAAAGTACCACATCCGAGGCTGGTCGAAGTCTGAGGCAGACGACAGACTGCAGTAAGCACGTATGGACATTCGACCAACACAAGGACCTGAAATTAGTTCATCGCTATGTAAAACAGTCAGTGTCTTTCGTTCTATTTGATACAATTGTCTATACGAAAGCACGGGTTTCACTGCATAATCACTGACGGCCCGTGCTGTTCTGGCTAAATAGTACAGTCTAAGAGACAGTTAGGAGACACAAAATCATTCAAAATAGTTAACAAGTTATACGATAGGAGGTCTTCATAATTATATAAACTGCAGGCCTGCTCTGGTCCCCTTGTTTGCTAGGCAACAAAACTTTATCTCCCCCATGATGGGGGCACTTTTACCTGTTATGTTACTTGACCAACCAGAAATAACACCTTTTCTACCAAACAAATGAAACAAATGCATTTTTCTAAATGTGTTTTGCATTTTGTATGTTTTAAAACTTAGCGGATGACTATTTCATTTTGCTTTCACGAGTTTTATCACAGAAGCTCATTTGGCCCTAAATAATACATGGATCTGTCCTCGTTCGTGTCAAGTTCCTCGCTGCAGCCTAGGTGGCAGCACAGGATCCCATTTAATATGAATCCCTCATATTCAAACATGCCAATCATAATGCAGAAGTATGATTCAAAGTGTAATAAAATGCAATGAGTAGGGCAACCTTCGTTTTGGTCATCCACAGTCAAACAGTTAACCCGCAGAAACCTTAAGTTGACGTATCCACAGACATTTTTCCACATTAAAACTACCAGAATTTGTCCATTTTGAATTGTAGGCTGCTTCTTTTTTATTGAAAATTATATAGACGGTTGGTCAACAGAGAGTTAAGTACAGTCCGGCTGTAAATATGTGGGTGAAATATGTATAAGGGTGTGAATGTCGCAAAAAGAAGCATGACTGAGTTTTGAGGTGGCAAACATATAACAAGTGACGAGCAATGATATATAAAAGCAAGTTGTAAAACTTCTAGGATGTCCTTCGTAATCACCTGGTGCGTTGGGGCGTACAAGCCCTCTTACATAAGATTAATGAAATGTTTAGTACTTGTGGTCAGAATTTGACTGTTTCATATTGTGGTTCATAGATAATCTGCTCTGTGCAATTTGCATCGGTCATGCAACTTCCTGCGTTCCATTATAGTATAGTGACATGTTAAACATATCCGTAAAATGATCGATAAACGCCCGACAAAACATAAAGGTCTGTCAAACGAAAGGCAATAAGAAGAAACCCTCTCACGTTAAATAATTTTTGATCTGTTTTATTCCTTCCGTCACTTGAAGTAAGTATCTCTACCACGATATATCTTATCTTTTGCAGCGACAAGTTGGTAAGCTCTTAAAAGAAAGAGATTGTGCAAGTATAATAAATACATGCGTGAAATAGGCTTAAATGAAGTGAAGTGAATGTGACTTGGCTGGTCGCGCACAAACAAACACACACACATTATATATATATATATATATATATATATATATATATATATATATATATATATATATATATATATATATATATATATATATATAAGTTGGACCCCTCGTTATTTGAAATACCCGGTCCACAACGACCACTTCGCCAGGGAAAGTGTTCCAGTCCTCACTGCCAGGTCGTCGCATTTCACACGGCGAGTGCACAATTAGAAGGGGTGCAATTGGTGGTGAGTTTCAGTATGTATAATCAATGTGACAGATCAACTTTGTGACTGTTTCTGTTTACAATAAATACATGGCGCATAAACACTCATACGGCACTGACACGAAATGTGTTAGATGATCCCTGCACACCAATAGGGCGAGCCCCATGCACAGCCCCTGTGCTCCCTCTTCTTGTCAAATCAAAGGTCACTGTCCCTTGTTAAACCCAGTATTACATTTTCTCATTAACTCTTTCATCTTTTCTGTTCCATGAAATTCAAATGTCTTTGTTTTGTGTTGTCAGAAAGCAAACGCTTTTCTTCCCATGTTACCCCAAACCTTGCCATCTAAGCTGTCTCTGAGGCCCGGAGTGTCGCGAATTCAGACGCCGTAAACCAGAAAATACTGGTGGCACTGATGCTGGACAGGAAGACTGTGATTGCATATGCTGATAGTTGATATACGGGTCTTGCATTTTGATACCTAAGCATCTTTTACACCTCGTGAAGGCATCTCTAAGCTACATTAATGTCTTACAGACCATACTATTCTAAGAGGTTAGTGTAAAAAAAATGACATCAGTGTCACTGACTAATATGCAAATGACAAATGGTCTGTTTGTAACTACCGTAACGCAAATGGTGGATGCCATTTCGTTACATTACATGTGAAACATGGTTATGTACATGTCCTTTTGCCTGCCAAAACAGAAAAAGTTACCTTATGGTTACTGTGTGGGCGCTCCACTTTCCGTTGAGCGCAGTCAGACACGCGGAACACTAGTCTGTTTAGCAGGCAACATGTCCTTACTCTTCACGGAGTTTTGTCAGATTGAGTGAATTTCTCTGGTGCGGGGGACATGGAACTTAAAATTATGAATAACATATATTAAAGTTTTACACCAAACATGCTGAAAATGGTAAGCGGTATGTACCAAGAAGGGTTTATGTACATTAAGCAGAACGTAGTTTTCCCCAATCACTTTTTATCACACTGACAGCCTGAGTCCATTTAACATTATGTCGGTTAATATCATTGTAAATACCCTTGATGTACCATGGAAGAATTAATCGTGCCCCATCAGTCTTCTTCTTCTTCTTCTTCTTCTTCTTCTTCTTCTTCTTCTTCTTCTTCTTCTTCTTCTTCTTCTTCTTCTTCTTCTTCTTCTTCTTCTTCTTCTTCTTCTTCTTCTTCTTCTTCTTCTTCATCTTCTTCTTCTTCGTCGTCGTCGTCTTCTTCTTCTTTTTCTTCTTCTTGTTCTTCTTCTTTTTCTTCTTTTTATTCTTCTTCTTCTTCTTCTTCTTCTTCTTCTTCTTCTTCTCCAAAAGATTAAACATATTAAGCGATTAACTAAAGGAAAATGTTTTGACATACATGAACGAGTAAAAACTTATGATATCCTGAGTTTAACAAACTGACAAATTTGGTCAAAGATATTTCGCTTTTTCTCCGTTGTCGCAAAAATTGATCGCACCAGCTTTGGAACTTGCTTCCTAAGAAGATAGAACTCCGTATTTCATTTTACACTAAAATTAGGTGAGGAGTGGAGAATACAAGCGACTTGATCAGATCTGCGGCCAATTTAAGAACCTTTTAAGTTAAGCTATATAATTGTGTTATGTTGAAACGTTCAATCCTTATCCGGTCATATGATAAGCTGACCCCAGAGCACAGTGGGTATCGCTTGCCGCGCAAAGCTGCTCATAAGACGCAATATTAATTAATTTAATGGGTTTATTCCTATTGCTTCCATGCAAAACGTTTGACCAAAGTGCAACATCAAAGAAAAAATACAAAACAGACGGCAAGTAAAAAAGCTGGCTGTCATCGATCGGCTTAGGCGGGAAATGTTTAAAACATGTCACACGAAAGGGTTTTCACCCCGCTTGACATGAACCGGGACAAACGTACGATGAATGTCTTAGAATATCGACTCTATCAATTGCTTGTTGAGAGACGTTAGTCGACAGGACGAGCTTCACCGCAGCTAGCTAAACCAGCAGCAGCTGCTATCAGTTATGACATGTGCAATGATACTGAGCAACTGTCCAGATAAATTCTGCCAAGTTTGTTTTGCAGGGAAGCGATAATAAAATGTCACAAAGCTAAGTTCCATCACGGCGAAATCCGTTTCTTGATAGTTGCACTTTCTGAAAGGTCCGTGAACCACCAGCTGGTTTTTCTGTTAATTTAAACGCCGGCTTTAAGTGAAAACATTAACTTAACATTGTTGAAGGAGAATTATAAGGAATTCGTGAGAGCGTGAGGAATACGGGCTGTTCTCCTGAAGTATCAGTGGATATCTCTAAGTGCTTTAAAGTGCTCATTAAATGACACACGGCGAGTTTGCCCTTCGGGGGGTGATCATGGGTTAATTAAAAAGGACTCGGATGTGAGGAAGAATCAACATATTTTGCACGAAAAGCTCATAGGGCCCCGGATGTGGCCACCAGAATCTTGTAAAACCCTAGCATGCAACTTATTTCAAACTGCGAAGCAGGTGTGATTTTACCTTATGCAAATATAGATATGAATTTCAGAGTCATGTGTTTACCATGACAACTAAATGCCAATTGGTAAACGCGCCACTCTGCTGCGAAACCTTACGTCTGACCTTGTATTTATCAACGACGTATCGGTTTGCCTTCAATCCGAAACTGGTTGCCACTTGCGTCGAGTGTCTCTTGCCCGTAGTGTACAAGTCAGTTAGAATGTGGTTCCACATCTTGCATCCTTATTGCAGAAAAGAGTTTATTTCACATCTTGAATAATCTTGCAAGAGTTCAATAATCAATAAGGGAGACCGCTAACTATCTCTTGCTCCGATTTATCTGACAAAGTTGTTCTAAATCTTCAAGTGTTACCTTTTCAAGATTTCTATATCACATGGAAATACAGACTACACGTGACACTACACATATGGTAACTTCTCTTCCTTCTGGTGTCATCTTAATGCCTAATGTCCACAGGCTAGTTTAACTATTTCGTGCTGTAAAATCAGTCGACAAGTCCAAATAAATCACCCTCCGCATGTGTATGTTTTTGTTTCGCGCTTTAAGAAAGGTTTAATGCTCACTTAAAAAATATTGGCCATTGGATGCTCCAGAGTTAACACCTTCCTCTCAGCCCTCTCAGAGCTATGGACACATATAATCCTTGCTATAATCAATTAAGAGCTGAACTGACAATCTCAGCTTCGTTTGGCTTCTTTTTCGTAATAAGTCTGGTGAACAAAGTGGAATTATTGCACCTCGGGGAACAATTGTCTGAACTATTTTTCTTACCGCGAAGACATCAGTTTATCGTACTGTAATGGGCTTCAGATTTTACAGCAGGCTCAAGTTCCTAGGTTTCAAGACGGATTCTCAATTCTCTATGCTCTGATAACACACACCAGAATTACGTGTGAATGCTACATCTTTCCTCATTAAACGCACATGCCGAAGGTTTGATTCATGCCGTCCGGTGACAACTTTCCCAGTCAGAACATTGATCCTCTTTAGCGCTGGTAGAGCATACTCATCAACCTATGGTGTATATCTCCAAAGGGCATACATGTTTGGATGAATTGCTCTTGACTCCAAAGCAGACCAAATTTGGTATTATTTCGACTACACGAGGTCCACCTCATGACTGCAAGATTGCATTTCTAGTCAGGGAAATAAAAGTGCACTGTGATCCTTCCCATGGACTGATGAACTAACCGGTCCATCACTATTACCTTGGCCACTGACAGCATGTGTGACCTGTTGTATTGTGGTCTGTGACCGTTGTAATCAAAACAGACCTATTAGAAATTGAGTCATTTTTTAGTTCCAAAATCTGTGATCACGTAGGCAAAAAGCAGACAAAGTGAAGTGAAGAAAACACGAAACTGGTCTGTTTAGCAGACAAGAAATGCTCAAATTTTATCCAAAGCCTTTTAAGAAGATATTAAAAGATGTAAAAAGACTAATTCTTTCAAACTGTCATCTTTTTGGCACCAAACCAACAAATAAACAACAATTTACTTAACACGGACACAGGCACAGGCACTCCCTATATTATTTTTTTTTCAACCTTTCGCCGTTTTAAACATTGTTGCATGTTCGAGTCCCGCTCGTTCCGAACACAAAATATATATATTTTCGGCATTTCCTTAATGCAAGTGGATTTAAGTCCCCGATTCTGGAAATAAATGCCGACTCAGTAAATATACTGCATAACCGTGTTGATATGGCACTCGCACATAACTACCTCCTTTGAACCATTCTTTTTTTTTAAGAATGGGGATTTGGTCGAGTGGATATGTGCGTTTCCCATTTCAGCTAGGCGACTGGTGCCAAAGGCTGCAGGTTCGAGTCCCGCTCGTTCCTAACACAAAATATATAATCATATTTTCCTTTAAATTGGTAAACACGGCAAGATGATGTCATAACAACAAGGTACATTCGTAATGGAAGCTTACATTTAGATTTTTTTTTATACGGAACAACTCTCCTATTACTACAGGATTGTTTTGTTCTTTAGGAAGATTAGGTTTCCCGGGATTTTTGTACGAGTATCAGAAAGCAGTTTCTAATCATAAAGGGAATTAGAATGTATTTCAATAATTGTGTGCTCTTGTAGGTACAAACCAATCATACTTAATGCACTCTTGAGATTTCAGGGTTCAGTTGGTGGTAATTAAGTCAACCTTTATTTTTCTAAACCGTACTCCAGTGGATATCATTGGGAAGTCGTGTACTATCTGCTAAAATGAGAAAATGCTTTGTGACATCCTACATTTTCTGGATAAAGTAACTATTTGCAAACTCTTTGCTATTCTGGAAAAAGAATTGGTTGATAATGGAGACTCACATAACACATTACAAACATCACATTTTTCACCTGCACGGAATCTAATAAATTCCTTGAGGAATGCTAATTTTCATTATCTATTTCGCCGAATTAGCGGTGGCAAACGACATGTGATCACTTTTGATCGATTTTACAATTCCAAACTAATGTTGCTTTGAAGAGACAGGCCGCCAAAACTGACCACAATATTACTTCATCCATTGAATTTAGCTTTTGTACCCTTAATCTTCGGCTTGTCTCGCATTAAACCTCTGCCGTGGACGAAGAACCATAATTGTGCAGAATAATATGTTCTTGCTTTCTGCTCACAAAGATATCAATTTCTTATATATCTACAAAAAGGCAATTACCCACAATTTGACATAAAGGACAGTAAACTGTATAGTAATGTAACCTGTTATGGTAAAACTGGTCAGGTCTAGTTTCTACCTTGTGACCCGGTGCGTGGCTACAGTTGTGTCTTGGTCAGCCAAAATTTATATTTTCTTTCATGAATTTGCTGTTTTTGTTTGCTTTTCCTGTATAACAATTTGCAGCTCTTCTTCCTCGGCAGTATGAAAACATTTATATGGTTGTCGAAAATGTCACTCTCCAACTATCACTATATGATTTTCTTCCAATATATGCTATATTCGCAAAATGGCTGATGATTCACAATTTCATCTCTTTTTGGAACCGATCTTTTAACTTTTTCGGTTTATTTCAAATGAAAGACTTCAATTACAATGATGAAATATTAGATTCATTATAAATATTAACCTCATTCTGGGTATTTCTTTTCACACACACACAATATATATATATATATATATATATATATATATATATATATATATATATATATATATATATATATATATATATATATATATATATATATATATATATATATATATGGTCTTTTATGGGAATAATGGGCAATGCATGTAAATGTTGGTCACAAAGTGCTCCTATTGAATACACATGGATATACAAGAAATAATATTTCCAGTATCAGTGCCAAGAATATGGAGATTGACATCTAAATTTGCCTACTTATAATACATGAACTTCATACACTCTGCTATGGTCACGTATTTCAGTGGACCAATCTCCACAGTTACCCTACACTGATTATACGGCATAAAGTGAAACATTACAAAAATAATTAAAAAAATGGGAAAAGAAATAAAAAATAAAAGGAAGCCAACTATCTGGTTCGCCGGTAGCCCATAAGCTCCTCAAAGGTTTATATAAGAGATGAAATGTTCGAATTCATACGACTGAGTTACACTTGAAAAAATGAATATCAGATATTTCCTGAATTAAATAATTTTATAAAAAGTTCTTTCTCTGGACATATATCCCAAGAAAATATAGAAAATATTAATACATATGTATGGCCCTGGAAGACAAAAGTTTGAATAACGGAGCCATATAATTATATGTTGTGGCGGTTTGAAAAATAATTTTGAGATTTCTGTCTGCATTATCAACAATATACAATACAATTCAATTTCAAATGTATATGTATCTGTTTTGTTAGGCCGGAAGGCATGACCCAACACTGGGAATAGCAGATGCCTCATATATAGGCCGCCAATGACTTGACCTCACATGCTTTACATTCACATAACACGTGCCCTCACTTCAAATTGTCCAATACGAGGGATTAACGTTTTAGCCTGGTACCTTTACTGGACTATTGTTCTACTGTGTAAGGAGGCCACAACACTAATAACCGTACAGATATCTTTAACTCTAAGAGAAGTTTCTCAGTATCCTGTATGCAGAAATATGTAAAAGTGTTTCGGTTTCACATCTGAGCTGTTAAACGTAACTACCCAAGCGGTTTGCAATGGTGATGAGCAAAACCGTAAAAGAGTCCTGGTTCATCAGACATATTGTACGGAGACAAACTATTCATAATATCATTAACATTAATGTGCTGAATAAAATCTTCATATGCATTTGACCATCCTGGAAAGCGATGCACAATGACAATGATGTACTTCCGGTGTTCTGTCGTCTGTGTGTCTAACGTGTTACGGCAACCCGACGACAAAGCAAATGTGATAACGTGCACAGGCAGACAAGACAACATGGGCATGCAGGGGGAGGATGAGTACTTGTATTCATGTTAAAGTGTCATCAGCACAGCTCACTTTACTCTCGATGTAAACCCTTGTGAATCTTCAAAGCACGAACATGATATAACCTTAAGTAGGATTCGTGAAAACAGAATGTCTTTGGCCCACTTTGCTCCATACAAAGCTCTTGGCAGAGTAAAATAAGTCTGTTGTGTAGCCGTCACACCACCCAACAAGGGCACTTTGTATTCCCGTATCCCACTTCGTACTCTTATCTCAATTATTCCCATCAAAATCCAAACCAACTAATAGTTTAACTGTTGCATAATTTATTATTTTTTCATGGTTAAGTTGCAGTGTCTCTCAGTCCAATTGGTACTCATGATTCGCTTATTCAGATGTCATTCACCGTTAGCGTCACCATTTCTTGTTATTTAAAACTCTCGGGTTTGAATGCGTGGTTCTCGGGAGATACGAGACGTGTGTGTGGTTGAATCGTGAATCACTTATTTTCTCATAATAAGGTAGCTTCTCTCATATATCTTCTTATTTTGTACCCTTTTGTGGTTGTCGCAGCTCGGTCTAGGGTTGCAAATACTGAAAACACCACAGGTTGCGTCTGAAATGTCTTTTGCTTGTGCATACTGCACAGCAAGCTATTTTATTAATTTTGCGGTGTCTCTCTTACCTATTAGCAGGGAAGGGGTTTGAGAAACCACTCGCAAATCCCTTAACGGCACCTTTCATCTGACGTTTGTCTCACAATAAAACATATACTAAATCGACTTTGTGGAGTAACCCGACAAAGAATAACTTGCCATTGATTTGGGGTGTAATTCTAAAAATGTTAAAATTTGTCTAATGCTATTGACCTTCTTCCTCCAGCGATCGCAGCCAGATTTGCAGTTCTTTGCAAGCATGTTTATTATTTCATTGACAGTGATGCTGGTTGCTTGCTTGATCGATGTACCTGTCTCCATTAAGGTACATATTACAAAAGTGGCCTTGTATATCATATTTGCGTTTTTAACGACCTTTTCCTTTAGATCTGAACACTTAAATGAAGATAGTTTATATTTGGTCACAATATAGATGGAACCTCTGATTTGAGCGATGCCGTAGAAAACTCCCACACAAGGTGAAGACATATAATAGGCCTATCACTCGCCATTATTTTAATACTTAAATTGTAAAACCAGACTCTTAATTTTATTAATGGTTCACCGCAGAACTCCAATAGACTCCTGTCTTACTTACAGCCAGGGCAAATTTTCTAAATATATACAACACATAGCGTTACGGTGCTATACAGAGTCACTAATGGGGATGCGCAGCATTTGACCACAGTCTATGATCAGAAGATACCACGGGAAGGATTAGGTTCTTTTATCACAATGAATAAGACACCACGACAACGCTTGGCGAGTAATGGCTTCTTATTCGTTTAGAAATAAGAACCGTCGACTATGAGGAGCATGCCTCCTGTTTAAACCATAAGTCTGACACGCGAGCTTTTCTTTTACAATGTTCCCTGTGACCAGGACTCGAGGCCATTTTGAACAGAAGTGAACATATGTACAACGAAAGTACTTGTTTGTAAAGGCATAGGCCTACACGCATGCGCAAATTAAAAACAAATGCCTGGTATTACTTTTGATTATGACTAAGGATCTACTGAATTTTATTATTGAATTTTAGATTATTCAATAAAAAGAAATTTTATGTCACATTGTAAAGCTTGTATGTGTAAGTGTGTGCCCGCCAAAATGGCAAACTGTGTACAAACCGTAAACAAATCAATAAACCAAATGAACAATATTCAACAAACGTTCATCATCAGATTCACAATCATAGGCGATGTAATATAACGATCAGGTTGCAGGATCTTTAATGCACAGTTATCGGTAAGCGTATTATCACATTCTTCATTTTCCTACTTGATGAGTATTCAAAAGAAGGAACTTTTCTTCTGTTGTGATGCTTAATTATGATGATCTCTGCCAAATCTGGCTGCATACTTACTCTTTTTCTTTGCAAGCGTTACCAGAGTTCAAAAAGGCGCCCACACGAACACTGGTCGATGGCGTTGTCAAATAAATACATTAATAGTCCAGCAAGAAGAGAAAGTGACGGTCTTAGTGCTTGTACCACTTCTCTGGAGGGCTTTCATTAATATTTGAAGCGGGCTCTGAGA
>OZ026613.1:30428640-30521140 GCA_964020975.1 Hermodice carunculata
TCCACTGACTTTTATTTATCTGCGTATATAATCTCGTACCTATCTCTGTAGTATTTTGTAAGATCCAAAAAAGGACTCTGCCTGCAACAATATCTAGTCTCAGAATGAATAATTTTTTTCGTTCTCTGTTGAAATAGTCAATTGAAATCCCATGTTTTGAGCGCATTCTTCAGCAGGCAGGAAAATATATCAAGGTTGTTTTCATCCTGTCCAGACTTTCGGGCATAGTTGCTATAAGGTTTCTTGTTTGACATGACTAGTGAAGTTTTTTTCTGGGCGTGTTCCTTACCGAAGTTGTCCAGCTTACCTGAAGGTGCCCTGCTCGTGTGAGGCAGTTTTGACCCTGTCTTCAGACCAACCTGTCTCACTGTTCATGGGACGCTGTCTTACAAGTGGATTTCTCCCGTTTTTTTCGTCTGAGACTAGTAATGTGAAGATGTACTTGTGCAATAACCTGCCCTTTTGTTGATTCGAGCTTCTGAAACCTTTGCTTTCAACGTCTGCTGTTGCCTATGTATCGCCGGTGTTTGGATATTGGTGTTGCTACAGTCGGCCCGCTGTCCTCTGGATAAAGGGATTTTAAAAAAAAAATTTTGTTCTCTTTTTTTAATTTCCAGTCATTTTAGAACAAGGATGGCTAATGATAGAAATAGAAATACAAAATGTTCATTTGATGTGGCAAAAGATAACTGCATATGTGGAGCACGTTTCATATAATATGGATTTTAACCACCTATGTTTCATCACGTTGTTTTAAATAAGAGATACCCCTGACGTCAAGTAAAGGCATTAAGAAAAAGAAATCCAGAAGGAATCTAAGTGGGATGTTGACCCTAGATTGTCGAGCGCCAGTAAGGCAACTAAGGAGGAAGAGGGTGGGGTGGGACAGCCGTGTCTGTGTCCGAGGGGCTTTCTGAACCCAGGCCTGGGTGTGTTTGGGATACCACGTCACCACTCGTGTATTTTGCATACAGACACCATGCCCATTTGTACCTCGAAAAAACATGGATGAACCAGTACCACCAAACATATGTAGGCGGACGGACCATTTTCTTGGGAAAGAGACCGATAATCACCATCCCATGACAGGTGCTGCACCGAACCACCAAACACCAAAGAGTACTGCAAGCAGAGACCAGAGAATCACAGTGCTGCATGATGGGTGTGCCAACTGTGGACAACTTCAGAACTGTGACCTTGTTTTTCTGGCAAGGAAAGTAGGTGACGATAGCCATTTGGAGATGAACGGTGCCACGTTTATGGATTGAATCAAAAAGAAGCTGATGACAAGCCTAAGAAAATCGTCTGTAATCATGATGGACAATGCTAGCTATTACAACATCGTGGATGAAAACAACGCGTCGTCATCATCGCACAGCCGTAAAGAACAAATGGTGCAGTGGCTGCAGAACAGAGGAAACCCTGTATGATCACAATTCTTAACCAAGACAAAGGTGTACAATCTCGTCAAATCCATCGAATCCCGGGGTGTCTACAATGCGGCAGAACGAAATTGTCATGCCATATGGTTTCCTTTGCGCGGCTGAGATCTGAAGGACGTGACGAGGAATGGATTTTACAAAGTGACGGTGGTCACTATTGCCTGGGCCATGGAGAAGTTCATCCGCATCCATGATTTTGTGAAAACGCGGGGTGATCGAGGCTACAGTGGATCCACACACAATAACACTGAGTGATAACAGCAGCGATAACAGTGAGCATTCTGGTTGCGACGCTGATGACGAAGAATGGTGAATTTGTTTGCTGACACATAACCAATGGCTCTTTTCTGACCGACAATATTTTCCAAAACCAGCTGTTTGAATATGCAGGTTTATTCAAAGTTCATCAATGAAAACAAAACCAAATTCAGTTATGAAAACAAAAACAAAACAAAACCAAAAACATAACCAAAAACATAACGTCATCACGCACTCTGTGCTGCCTTTTCTGGCTTTGTTCTCTGTAAAGCCATAGAGTTATTATACAGAACTCTGTGGTAATAATAATGAACGCTTCAAAATCAGCGTTTCCAGCTCGTGACACATTTAGTACTTTCTCATTTCACGGACATCAGAGTCTTACACTGAGTTTAATTGTATTGTCCTTTTAACCTTGCAGTGCATGTGCAGGCACGCCAATCCATGCTCTTTGGGTTAACTTGATTATTGAGCGACTAAAAAAAAAGTGAAGACAACCATGCACTTGATTTGCGTGGTTGACAGTGTTCGTCAGACTTCACCAAAACCGGCGAGGGCTAACCAACGTTATAATCAAGTGCATCCACAGCTCAGCTGTGTGACTGAAGAACGCGTCAGACAGCAGTATGAAACCATCAACAATTCTGGACTGAAAGGTCGGGATAATTTGTCAACACATTTTAAAACTTGACACAGTCACGCAGGCTTAGTTGAAGTTCGCGAAAAATTCACTTTTCAAGTTTCAGTGCTATTTGGTATGGACTAGACTATATAATTATCTCCATTCATTCATTCATTCATTCATTCATTCATTCATTCATTCATTCATTCGTTCGTTCCTTCCTTCCTTAATTCATTCAATCTTTCAGGGCATATGGTTAAACTGAAATAAAGGCATCCTTTCGAAGTTGACTCGCAGAAAACAATGCACTTCCAGTGACTTGGGAACCAGCTTGTTGGTTTCCTGTTACGTTATTGCAAAGCTTCCTTTCGAGGTTGACTCGCAGAAAATAACGCACTTCCAGTGACTTGGGAACCAGCTTGTTGGTTTCCTATTACGTTATTGCAAAGCTTCCTTTCGATGTTGACTCGCAGAAAACAATAGAATGGATTTTGATTTTTCTAACAATGTTTCATCCTGATGATTTTGAAAATGATATCGGCATATCATTGCTTTTCCTTTGATTTGATCGATTTAGGCTGAACGATGTTCCACCAATGCACTGCGTAGTTAATATTGTTTCTAGCGCAGAGAACATTGAAGGAATGTATTAAGACTATGCGTGGGTGAATTCGGGGAATTATAGGTCAACGTTACGTTACACGTCTATATATTCACACGTGTGTACATAGGTGAACTTATGTGTAAGTTATGACGCCGCATAAATTATTTGACCTTGGCGTCCAACTTTTCAATGACGTGTCTCAGAAAGGGACACGAGCTCCTTATTTAATAGTCGCACATGTGGATTAAATATCAAACACGTCGTTTAATTTATATAGGCGTCGCAGTTGGAAAAGTCAGCACACCGAGAGTGAACTTGGCCCACGCCTGGTTAATCTTTTGACAAGGAATAGCGTGTTTCAATTTATGAATGAGCCCATGCGCTGCAATTAACTGTCTTCAACTTTATTGGACCTAATGATTACTGTTTTGCATGGATATATTCTAAAGTCGGTGGCATCTGCACCTATTGCCACATCGGATCATTCGGTAATATTTCGTACTGTATCGTTACGCCACTATGTCGGTCGTCCCTTCAAAAGCCAAATTTTCGAGTATAAACGTGCAATATTTGTGGATTTAACCAGGGTGCTCAGAAACGCTCCTTTTTGTATTGGCTTTGATATTTTTGATGACATAAACGACATTTTTTCCATTTGGTGTGACCTGTACATTGACACATATACAAACAATTTCTTCCATTCCCTGAAATTCTGCTCGCCCAAAAGATAAAGCATGGTTCACTTAAAAAATTAAGAAATTACTGAGACAAAGGAATCGAGCTTGGAACAGATACAAGCGCTTTGCAAAAAAAAAAAAAAAAATCATATGCTTTGGGTGACTAAATATTATTCGATTATACCAGTTATACAAACATAAACGTAATATTGTAGTTAATACGCTCATAAGGTCGACCAGGTCATACTTTGTCAAAATCCGTTTTGAACTGGATTCAGACGATGCGAACCTCAAACGATGGTGGAAGCTGAATAGAAGCATCCTTGGCTCCAAAATTCACCAATACAGCTCCTCATCTTATCGTAAATGGGGAAGTCATTAACAGTAATGCCAAAAATGAGTTAATTTCACCGCCTCTTGGCTGACCAATGTGAAAGCCCCGCATAATGCTGAACTTTTAACGTTACCTGAGTATTCTTTCATGACCAAAGGACATTTAAACATGCTTTATATTGATGAGAATACTGTTTTTAAAGGATTAAATCTCTGAAGATCAGCTCTACAACAGGCTCATATGGCATTGGAAACTTTCTTTTTAAAAATACAGCATCTGGTATGTCTCTCTCTCTCTCTCTCTCTCTCTCTCTCTCTCTCTCTCTCTCTCTCTCTCTCTCTCTCTCTCTGTACATTCTGTTTTCCAGATCTCTGGAAAAATGTCAAATTTTGCTAGTTCTTCAAAATATTGAAAAAAATGAGGGTAATAATCACCCAATCTCATTGTTATACAATGTTTGGAAAGTGTTTGAACGTCTCATCTATAAAGTTCTGTACGAGTACCCCATGCGTAATGAATTGCTGACTCCTAAAGATTCGTACTTTAAAGCCAGCAATTGTAGGTTTAAAAAAACTTCTTCAGGATGATTGTATAATTGCCTTGAACATAGAAATGAGGCGAGAATGGTCTTCCTCGATATATCTAAGGCATTTGACCGTGTCTGGCATCTTATCTTGAAATTATAACAACTTGGGATCCAGGATCCGCTGGTAAGCATAGTGAATAGTTACTTGTCTAACCGATTTCAGAGGGTAAATATCGGAGCCTTTCGATTGGTTCTCGGTTGAAGCGGGGGTTCCCCAGGGTCTATCCTTGGCTCATTACTATTTTACTGTAAGTAAATGACATCACAGATGACATATCTTGTAACTTTAAACTGTTTTTAGACGGTACTAGTGTCTTAGAAATTATGCACGATCTACATGTTTCCGCGAATGAGATCAATAATTGCCTTTTAATCTCTTATAAACGGAATCCTTCAGTATACTTAGATGGAATCTCCTTACCGGAACCAAATGTCCACACTCATTTGGGCACATCGCTTTCAGTGAATTTAAGATGGTATGCCCATATAACCCTCAACAATTACAAGGCAGGTAAATGCCTGGCACAACCACTTAGACTTTAATACAGACTTTCTAGAGAAGCTCTCATTAAATTGTGTACAACCATGGTTCGGCCAATACTTGAATATGGGTGTGTTGTATTTGATAAATGTACAGGCGATTTCGCCAATTCTTTAGAATCTGTTCAATATGAAACCGCACCGGTCAGCACAGGTGCATTGCGGCATACTTCACGTGTTCACTTCTTAAGAGAACTAGATTGGTACACTCTTGCCACCATAATGGAAATACTTCAAACTTGTTATGTTTATATAATGTTCAACACCACGATCCGCCTTGTCTATCTGACCTAGCTCCCCCGACGTTAGGGACACCATGAACACTAATTTACAGGACCATTAAATATAAGCCAAACAAGGTACAAGACCATACGTTTTGGAAACTCTTCATCTATTCGCCTATGGAATGATCTTCCGTTAGACATTCGTGAAGCCTCTTCCTTGAACCAACTCAAGACAAAACTAAAAAATACCTTTCTTATGGTCCATTTCAAACCAAACTTTATTGATCACGGTGACCATTTATCAAACTTATGTCATACACAGTTATACCTAGAACACTCTCGTTTAAACGCCCGTCTTTATAAAATTCATACGTGTGTACGTAGGTGCACTAATGTATATGTAACGCCATACCATCAGCAGCATGCAGCGTTCAGATCCGTGCGAAGATAATCACCATTTTTTTCTAGTATGTCCTCGTTATATAGCTGTGAGGAAAAAACTGATGGAGGTCGTATGTAGTATTCTCATATCAGGTGTAAATCGCTCACTGACAGTACGTCTAGCTCCAAATATCTTGTTACAGTACTTTTGTCATGGAAAAAAGGACCTGCCCAGAAATGTCACTGAAGAAATATATGAGGATGTTCAGAGATAAATTGTCGAATCCAGAAGATTACATTTCTAGTATTACTGTTTCACCACTTCTATGTATAGTGGTTTGACAGTTTAAAACCATAATCTTTACTGCGAACATGTGAAGCATATCGGAAATATTTATCTGCCTAGTGCATCTTGTAAGTACTCAGCAGTCTTCAGCTTCTTTTTAACTCGTCATGTATGTCTTGCACACAACGGTGTGTTTTCAAGTGTGTTCTGGAGAACCTGTATTCTTAGTACTATATATTGTACTATTTAGGTAATCCAGTGTAAATAAATATGTTTAAAGCAAAACAAAGCAAATGTCGTGCTTGCGTGTTCTTATTTTGTGTTAGTCTTCAATTGTTTAAAGCTCGCGTGCACGTTTTATGCAAGTCAAAACCCCGCGGTTTGTGGCACTGATCTCCTATCGAAACCTTCAATAATTTAAATCGTATCAATAAAAGCTCTCGTCTACCAGTGTGCACTTCCGAGTTTTCAGTCGTTATCTTGTTCCGATATTGGAATTTTGTCACGACCAATTTTCAAAGTTAAACATCAAGCAACACTTCGTGTGTTTGAAGCATGAATGGTGTAACTCATGGGAAAACGTATAAAAGAAGCATATGGAGCAAAGGGCAAGACTTCCTGTCGTTTACTTCGCTATTGCGGTTCAAGAGATCACACAACATCCATTTGAAGGAACACATGGCAACGGTCCAGAGTTAGGCTGCTGACCTCTCTTCTGCGGCATGGGCATCTGCTTCGGGGAGCCCGAGTTCCATGGTGCTTCCCCTTTCTCTCATGATGAAAAAAACTACATCCCGATCTAGCTGCATGAAGGTGCTCGCTTATTATTTTATATGTGCTTTTTTACTTCTATTAATAGTATGCTTTAGTCATCTTTGTTATTTGACTTTTGTTGTCTGTATACTTGAGTTTTTTTGTATACTTGAGTCTGGAAGTGCCCTACCGTGTCAATATACAAGCCACACCTGCTATAACATCACCCTGGGTCCTTGGTCAACCTTTTTATGGGGTTGTCCCGATGGCCTACAGGTCAGCGTGTTGGACTCTACATTTGGCTAGGCGAGTGTGCCGAAGGTGTACGAATCCCATACAGGTCGACATAAATTTATCGTATTTTTCCCTGTATACTACTGATACATTTGTATCTTCTTATGCTTGAGTTTTGTAGTTTATGTTGATGTAATTGTATCTGAATTTGTGATAATTTGTTTCTATGATTTGAGTTCTCTATGTGGATTTACCTTGATGCATTTTTCCTTTTCCTCGTTACCGGGGGTTCAATCAAACTATTATTATAACTTTATAACATAATTTTGACAAATGTTTGGACAGCAACTGGCTGTGCCAAGTGCTAGACCTTTCACGTGAGAATAAGACGAATCTGAGCAAACTTGCATATAATGAATGCCTTGACCAAAGCAAGATGCCTACATCTATAAAGAATTGTTAGTAAAGTCCTTAAAAATTGTTGATCTATAATTGCATGTTCTTGTATTTTAATGCATGCAAAAATCTGGATATTTTGCTAATGTTCGATGTTGGCACGCCTGGTCCACTTCAGGTACTTTACGAAAAAGTATTCCCCGTGATCACACCTATTTAATGTATGGCTTTTATTACCACTGTTCCTCGTCATTGCCAGTGTCTAGAACTTAACCATTTGTGCCTTCAATAGGACTTTGTCAATAGCCGTCTTACGTACTGACTCGGGGTCAAGCTTTTCATCCCTGCTAAATAGTGTGGACTCCTGGAAAAGGAGGTTAAGCATATACATTGGGTTAGATGTCTCTCCAATATAAAGTGAAAAATGCGTTCTGATTGTTCCATTCTCTATTTCGTTTCTTTGGTTATCTGACCCTATACGATCCTACTAATGCAAGAAAAGCACCATTGCGTTGATTGAGCAAAATAATTGAGATGTTTTAAGCGAACAAAATCTGGATTTTTCCATCGGCTAATCAATATGCACTAGACTACATAATAGGCAGCCTAACTAATTTGCTGTCAATACGAACAAGACTATATAATTGGCGGCATATCTACTTTGCTTTTCTCAATACATGTATTACATTCCACGAACATATGACACAAATTTGAAGAAAATAGACACACAGTACTTACAAAATGGCAATGCTCTTGTCTGCTACATACAGAACATCAATTCCTGGCGCTTTTTGACAAGCCTTTTCGAGATAAAAAGACAGAAGAATTATGTTTCCGTCTGCGTCGGAATCGCCGTCAATACAAATATTGGTTATTCAAAAGCTTCGTAATTCAAAAACTAACACCTTTCTTATATGCATCTACCAAATTTGTTTTGCAAAGGTCATGCGGTCAATAGAACTTGAGACTCTCAAGTTTATAGTGATCGTAGTACCGGATTACTTAGAGCAAATCGTAGCAGTGACAAATATCATGACACAATGGTTACAGGTTTCCAAAAAAATATTTTGTTGTTGGATCTTTTGTAGGCGTTGCTATACAATAGGCTCAGTGCATACTTGTTATGGTTTTGTTCGATCATTCAAAATGGACAGGACAAGACACTTATTTCCTTTCTGTTTGACTGATATGTATAAATTTTGACATCAGGCTAGTGCTTTGCCATACTGAGTTCACATTAACCACCTGTCTGTTCGTCCCTCATAAAATCAGAGTTTTTACGCCCCCCCCCCAACCTCGTAGACCATAAAGCTTTACAGGATTACAGTCTTTATCCATGCCAAGGTCAAATGTCAAGATGGTTGACCTTGACCTAAATTCAAAGGTTACAAGGCAACTGTAGTGAATTTGGTTTCTGCATTGTAACTCAGAACTTAAGTTATGACTGCAATATTGCCCATGGCAGTAGTTCTCAATTAGGGCTTGGTCAGCTTAGAATATGGAAGACCTTGACCAAATTCCCAAGGTCACCACCGAGAGTCCTATTAGTGAACCTGATTTCCTCATAATAAGTAATGATGATTTGATCAAGGGCTTTCATATTGCACAAGGATATAGAATTTCATAAGAGCTAGGTCAAGTTCTGAAATGAGTGAACTTGAGTCAATTCCCAAGGTCACAGAGCCTAATTACTGAATTTGGTTTCTGCTTGATAACAGCAGAATCTTTTAAGTCAGACGTTTTATTTTTTAGATGTTTATAGTCTTCTATTAGGCTAGCTCAACTTTAAAGAAGGGTGACCTTGACATAAGGTCCAAGGTCACAAAGCCACTTTAATGAATTTGGTTTTTGCATCCATTTCCCAAGGTCAGGAGTGTCCAATTTAGTACTATAAACAGGGTAATGACGGCGAACATAATGACCGTAGAGGAGCATCTATGTTTTACAAACATGTCTTGTTAAGAATTAGGGTTACCATTCCACTCAATGACTACGGTAAGTGCATCGTCCGCGTGTACGTCTATGCGGCTGATCTTGCCTTTGATAAATGGACGTGGGTACCCATTTATTTTTCAGGAAATGAAATACTTTCAATCTTAATTTCGCACAAAGCAAAAATTAAAGTCCCCTCCAAAGCACACCATGTTATATCTACAGTAACTGCACTTGGTCGGACCTTCTTTGACAGGATTTTATTTATAGTAAGGGAAATAGAACTTCACAATGATCCTTTCAATAGACTGGGACACCAATCAGGAAGTTAATCATTATCACCTTGGCCTAGTAGCAGCCTGTGGTCTCCAGTGTATTGTAGCCTGTTACCATGATAACCATACTCAGTCAGTCAGAAACTGAGTCACTTTTCCAAAGCTTAGACAGCGACCTTGTTAAGCAAGGGTGGACCCCAGCCCAGTATACATAACACAGAGCTTGGGTCTGCTGCGGAGGCAAAAATTAAAGATAGACGTCGCTTTTATGGGTTGTTGTCTAAATGAATAGGTTTTCTAAAATGACATGACGTTCTCATGATCTGCACGTGCCACAGTAAAATAAGAAAGCCTTTGGTGTACGTATTATCGAGATGCTTTTGACAGTTTGAACGCAACAGGATTGAGTGACAAGGTCACACTTAGCGTGAGCAAGTGACCCCAAAAGATTTGGATGGTATTTCGTCCAAGAAAAACACATTGCACTGCGTCATACAAATATTGATCAGCACTTAGTGCTTGTATTAATCTTGAAAACACGGCAGTTAAGCCGCATTTGGCCTCACGGAGTGGTCAATAGGACCTGAACTAGACACTGAGAATGCAATAAATCCAACTATTTTTCTGAAGATTGGCCCTCCAGGCACTGAGTCAACGGTTTTGAGGGGCACGCCCATATATTGTGCAGAGGCAGTTGTTCGCTGATGACACAGTATACTTGAGGACAAAGAATTCGTACCGAAGCTTGTGCCGAAATGACAAGCGGAAGACATCTACATTAGTGGAAAGTTTCCGGAAAAGTTTGCGTACCGACATGGCGGTTGTTAGGTCCATCACGCTTACGCAACTTGGTCGTTTTCTCAGAACATTTATAATAATCAGCTCAGCTGTGCGTGACACTGACACCATATTTTAGCCAATTAGTGTCCATTTGATTTGTCACGACTACAAGCATGATAAGTTGATTTCACATTTACAAATAATTTATCGCACCATTTGTGATAAGAAGATGCTGTGAATTGCCGCTTCATCAAGACGTGGTGAATGGCGAATAGCAATATATCAAACTCTGGTCTGAAATGTTGCCAGCATGAAATTCACAAATGAGTCAATCTATGTCTGAATAAAGAGTGTAGTCACGGTGTCATCTCGTATCATTAGTATCCACGTCTGCAATGAGACAAGCTTATTTCTTGGGTTTGGCCTCCATTTTCTATTGGTGAAAGTTTGTTTGCATGGCCAGCATCGCGACTTGCTTCGCGTTTTTGAACATCAACATGCGGCCTTATAAAGAATATAGTTCAATAGGCATGTTTGATTGGATACTCAGATGCATTCATTCTGGTCGTTCTCAGGCAACCCGCTCATAACCTGCCAACAGTTTGTTCTTGGTAGTGCATATGAATATCGTCTTGAAATAGTGACTATATTCTATCACAACATTAATCGAGAAGGTCATGCTAATCAGGAGAGTACATACAAGTGATAAATAATACCTCGCACAAGATTGCTTTCTGTAGTCAGGGAAATGTATCACTTCTGTTCAATGTTGAAATTTCTTTCCCAAATCCAGAAAAAAAATGATTTACATGCGCATTACACCTTCGTACTTGAACCAGTGGTCATGGTTCTGCGTCGTCCAGAAATGGATGTATAAATGCTAGCAATGTAAAAGTGCTATATTCTGACTTTCTTTGGTAAGAATTGTTACTGGTCCCCTTAAGAGGCAATCAGTCGCATACTGACACATGAATTGGATGTTTGAAGGACAGGCCAAGACGAAGTGCCAAGATACACTAGTTTCGGTTTCGATTGTCCGATTTCGGTTATGGCTTACCTCATAACTATCTTAACATGAAAACGCAAGCTGAACGTTGAGTGTATTTCCAAATAGTTACCACTAGAAGACAACGGACCACATGCTAAAAAGCGAGGTAGTTCAACAAAGCAACCAATGCCTTTTCTTTTGTTCTTCATCCACTTTGCATCAACTATTTTGGGACTGAGGTTTGTCGACCACTTTGCTCCATGAAGCCACACCATTAATGCCAACAAAAACCACGCGTTTTCAATGCCTATGTCATGGCACAACGATTTCGATGGAGGGAGGCTGGCGATTCTGTCAAACATAGCGACCTCACCATTTCAGTTTACAAAGAGACACGGTCTCCTACAATGGCAACAGGCCGGTCAATTCCACGACCATACAATTACTGACCTTTATAACAGACATTCAGTGACAAGGGCGTAGACCTTAAAATTGTGTTACGCAGTGAAACATTCCCCAGCAAGAAACGGCTTTCTGACTTCATTAGCGATCTATTTATCTTGGGCATCCAACTTGGGTCATAAGTGCTTAGGTGACAAGACCTTAACATGACAGTCCTTTTAACGGTTTCAGAGCCCGTTTCGACATAAGGCGCTATGTTCTGCGCCTTATGTCGAAACGGGACTAAAAGCGTGAAAGTTAACTTATCGAATGAAGATTTATATTCTTTGTTAACCGATCATTCATTCAAATAACAGAATACCTACAACTTCAGGGACTACAAGAGACCATAAGAGTGGCCTAGGTTAATAATGGGAAGCTCTTAACTCCCCCAAAACATGTTACTGAAGGGTTAAATCTGTCAAAATTACTTTCGTCACGGATGACGCCTCGTAGATTTATTTTTTTTCTGGTTAGCCTGCCATGGTTATTACTCTGTCAGTTTGAGGCGCCTTTCTGTGGGTTGATCCTAACTGACGAAGCAGAAATACCATTAGGAATGAGAATAGTACTACAAAGCATAAATCCTGATCAATCAAAGATAAACATCTGTTTACAGGTGGCTTTTTGGCTAGGCGATTTCATTCGCTCACGGGGGACGTGTATGCACTCAAATTATGAATATATAAAGGACCCGATCTTTCAAAGGACGTTTTGTGAACAACCTGAAAAGCACAATGATTAGCCTTGATGTCAGACTCTTGAGTACTGAAAAATATTTTCATGCTAAATATGACTCAGACATGTCACATCAGTCGCTGTATTCGTTACCTTAACCTATCCCAGAAGATGAAACAAAAAGTTCCTTTGGAGACAAATTCTGTATCCTTGGTGATAATAATACACAATCGAGATGATGGTAATCTTTGTCTGTTTTTCTGCAGCAGTTGCGATAGGTTCATTAAGACATTACGTTCTTAGACACAGTGTTTTGATTTGGGGACCAAAAACACGGCTCCAAAAAATACTGGTAAAGTTTCAGATTTATTTACGGTGAAGTCTTATCATAAGGGTTTACAAAATTTGAAAACGTTTTTCAACTACGATTGCATTTACCCTGGATAGCCCTCCCAGTTCTTCCATAGTGGCCATTGTACATTAAACAAATATTTTAGAGGAAACAGACTCTGCATAGCTACCAGCAGTTATCGCAGCAAAATAACCCCCATACAAACAGTTGCCCCAAATTAGGAGACATATATTTTGTCTTGTCTCTCGAGTACAGAAGTGTCAAAATTCCAGGAGCGAAGATGTGGTGTAAAAACACACGGAGGATAATGTTGAATCAGTAGCCTTATTCATAACCGTTTAAAACATGAGATTTTGTGAAGTTTGGAAATGTGCCGATATCTAGTCTACTAGTTCATTAGCATGTTAAGGTTCCCTGATGTGTGCATACTTGATGCTTTTGAGAGTTACAATAGTCACTGGTCATAGAGACACAAATTACCCGAACTGTAATGATTGCTTTTCATGTTCCGTAAACACGCATGCACAATGATTAAAGGCGGTTTTGAAACGCACTGAAACAAAATTTGTAATTTAGAGATATCATGAGTGTTTACCTGCGGAGAACTATTATATGCTATTTCACGTCAGAAAAATGTTCATCGTTGAACAGTGTATTATGTTCCGCTTGTTGCTCAATGAATTTTAAACGGTGATCGGTCATTTCATCCAGGTCAATTGGAAAATTATACATTGAAAAATTTGTGTGGTATCAAGAAGTGCAAGCAGTCTATAAGAGTCGACTGATGCTATTTCAAAACCTCAGTCTGCAGCTTTCCCAGATGCGCCATGGATGCGTACACGGTACGGCTTACAGGAAACGCCAGTATAAAATGTGACTGAGACAACATATTAAATTGCAGCCGCAATTGGCCTGTTTGGGAATGAAATTGTTAAGATTCTCTGCATAGAAGGGTTCAGTGCATTGCAATCAAAGCAGCGATTTAGTTGAATTACACGCATCGTAATACATTTGATGGAGCATACAACGCAATTAAGTGCTACGATGGTGTCAAAGTTGAAGGAGCTACCTTGATATGTCGAACTTCACTATGTAATTTGTGCAGGTGTAAGCCTTACGTACTTACAGTATCTTGAGTGTGTGCGTATTTGGCAAAATAGATGCAATACTTGTCTTTATCTCCGTTCATTTCGTTTTATGTTTTGAACAAAGATGACTAGATAAAAAGGGTTGTTGGCTTTGCTATTGACTACCATGTTGCGAACACCGAAATATTCGTTTTCATAAGAAGAGCCATATTGAATGTCAAATTCTTGAGAGACACTTGCTATTAAAGTGAATACAAACATTGTGATCTGACAAAGCGTATCAATTTTATGTTTGATGCAACAAGAAACCCACCTACGTTGGAGATTCGTTATTTTAGCAGGCCACAACATCTTCCTTTCCGGTCTTGTACCAAATTTATAGACCATGTCTTCAGTGCGCAGGCGCTGCACAGGTATTTTGGTCAGGGTGCTGCGTGAGTAAATGGACCCACTTCCGAGTCACACGAGCGTAAATGAGTTCACTTCCGTGAAATTCCATCGTATGTCGCATGAAAGAAATGACATTTACATTCACAAGAAATGGAATTCCAAATAATTTGAAGAGCAAGGTGGTTTTGGTGAGTCTATCAAGTAGAGTGGTTGCATGGTTAAACAGAAGGGAACCGTATTTCACCAAATATGGACAATCTAGCGTAAGAGTCCATTGACATCATGTGATGCTGTGCTCGCAAAATCAATATATAAAGAGAGACAGGTATCGGAATTGTTATGAGTAGAGAAAAGTAGGTTTTATCATGAAAGCAGCCAATACATCAGTGACTCTTTATCTGTTCTCATGAGGAGCACTTTATAATTTAAGCATACAGTTGATCAAAATTCAAATCGTGCAGTGAAAAAATCCCAATTGGACGGTCAGAGAAGTATCTGGTATCTGTGACTGATAGTCATTAAAAACGCACTGAAATAGCATATGTTCAAACTCTGACATCTTGCTGCTTTGTGATTCAATAGAAATAGGCTGATAATGACAATATGAATCTATTCCTTAAAAGGTTAGGGAAAACGTTTCAGTATATAGATTGCTGGGACTAATAGATTTGCTTGACAGAATATCATGGTCAATTTATGTTTTTGTTTTCAAAATTTGTTGAATGAAAAGTTAATGGTAAAGTACCCAATGTAATTCTTATTATCTGTTTCCATGTATTTGGTATGAGTACAAACGTGGGCAATGTCCCTTGGTTCGCAGACTCAAATCTGGAGGGTCATGCATCAACGATCGGAATACGTGAGTAAAACGTCACGACAAAGAAACAAGAATCAAAACTTAAAATTCTTTAGTTCTTCAAAAAATCTTTAATTCTTGGAAGAGACACTGTTACGAACACAAAGAAATAGCTTTTATTAATTTATTTATATAGTGTTGAAGGCAGTTATATTCTTCTTTGTTTAATGTAGGCTTCAAGTTATTTTCTGGAAAGCACAAAAAATTGCGGATGCATTGGTGAGGGGTTAGTCATTTTCATTTCTGTTGACCATAGTGACAGACGTTAAGTCAGAATAGTGTTTCAGGGCTTGCAGGTAAACCTATTTTTGCTGCTTGTTTCAAAACCTCCAAAACCTTCAGTTTGCACGGGGGGGGGGGGTATCCTTGTAAACGAATCGGGGCCAGTTAAGTATTGATACCCTATGAAAAATCACAAATATCAAACAATCAAACTTGTATTACACTTGTAAAAATACAAGACCAAAAATGATAAATATATTAGAAGGTCCTTGGTCTGTCCAGAAAATTTTTAAGAGCACTTCAAAAACATAAAGAAAATGAGACTGTGCCATCAAACTGGACCATGACCTGGTGGATGGATACGGTGTATTTGTTATGCATTCAACTTATGTACTCCTCGTTTTGAAGAGTAATCTCCACTACTCGTTTCCCGCCGAAACCACCCAAAAGGGCCTTGATGTTAAATGTCGTCTGCTTGAATGTATTTGTTCAGAAATTTCTAGATAATAGAAAACGTTTTGGAGGGAAATTGTAGATGGCAATTAACATGATCGAATGTCTCAGACAAGCAATTTTACTTGCTGTGGCTTGTGCGCTGAGTCCTAGAGCCCTGAGACTTGAAAGAAAAGTTTTCGATTTGGTGCTATATAGTTCTAGTGTATTTAGAAGATGCTAGGTGATGCTGATGCTTGATTTTTCATGACAGATTCAACTGTGTCTAACCCAGCTCTGAAGAACTTACATGCCGCTTCATGAAAGGACACACTGTAGTTATGCCAACGATATTCACAATATAAACTTCCTTTTTGTAGTGACCCCCGCCCCCCCCCCCCCAAAAAAAACCCTCCAGGCATTATCTGAGGTTGTCCTTTCTTTTTTCGCTTAATAGCCATGTCAGTAGATTATATTTTGGAATATAAACCTGGATTAGCTCCGCACCTTTGCTTTTAGTGCCGAGCCCGAGCCCACGTGAAAAACTTTCTCTTCAGTTTTATGCTAAGAAAAGGGGTATAAGGGGACATACACACCAAGTATGCTACATTAAATGCTGAAGTAAGTGTAGTTTTAAGTGGGGAAAACGGCGGTTTTATACCCCAAAGTATTGATTGATGATCACAGGTTCATTACTACTACGACTGTTCTATTTTATCAAGAGAAAAGCCCAGCTGAAATTATTAGCTGTCTCCGAAACTCGACCATTTTGGATTTATTGTGTGTAGTGAGCCACTAAGGCCGTTTGAATAGGTAATATGGTCAGTGCCCGACATGGTATATCCTTGATGCCATTGCTCATGGCACGTGGCTGGTGAATAACGAGAAAAGGTGGGAAGGAAGATCATCTCTAATTGGTTTTCCTGATATCTTATCAGATACATAGATCACTCTCTAGTTTCATGCAGCCTTAAGGTGAAATCCAGGACGCATCAAAGTGATCTTCCGGTTGTCTTCCAGTCTTTCAATTTTCTTCGCAGCTTTCAAAAATTCATTACAATATTCATACACTTTGCAGCAGTTACGTTCAAGAAAAAAAAAAAAAAGAAAAAACAAAAACAAAACAAAAACAAACAAAAAACGAACAACACCCAGATTATTTAAGTTGCCTGCCTTCTGTTTCCATCTGTCTTTCCTAAATTTGGCTCTTTAAGTACATACTTCGAAAAGGTCATAAGATACATATACATCCTGAACGTGTGTATTGTATCAAGTGCTGTGAGAAAAATACATGCTCTCTCAAATTATGTTATCTTCTGGGTCGAAAGTTATTAGGACACCCGAACGTGGCAACGAATGCAGCAAGAACCAGGTGCTTTGACATGTAAAGGATCTGTCTCATCCCTTTCATTCCATCATCCTTTTTCAAATACTACAGCAGTAAATTAATATCGAGTCCTGTCTTGCTTTCAAAGAAGAGCAGACTTGTTAGGGTGATTAAACACATGGGAATGATTCTATTGGATGACCAATGGAATTTACAGCTCTTGTTATAGCAATATTTATTTAGCCCATTCACATTGCCGGTCTGAATCAACAGCTTCCCTCGGCCTACCCAGGGGGCTCAGGTTGCGCAGAGGAAATTTGTTGACTACTGGGATGTTATCTTGGTAAGCCTTTCTTGAAGATTTTCATCGAAAATGGACAATTTTTAATAAAATGGATGAAGAAGGCAATCGCTCTTTGAAATTAGCTGTCGCTGTCGCCCGGTTTGAGCGGAAAAGTGTTTAACCTGTTTTAAGCGGTCTCCGAAGGAAAGGAGTCAAAGTAACGTCTTATTGTAAGGACGCTGGGTCAGGTCTTGCCTGCGAAGCGGGCTTGGTCCCCCTACCAAAACATTAGAGTCTGCCATGCAGGCAAGGTCAGGTCTGACACCAAATAAAAATTGGATTATTAAGCCTTGCAAATGATCCGTGAAGCACAATCCTGTAACACACTGAGGAACAAATCGAATCACGAATAGCCCACTTGGCTTATACATGTACAGCCGTATTCCTTATTATATGATTCTTCACATATTAAAATTATGTACGGCGATAAACTGACTAATCATACGCATACTGTTTCAATATACAATACATACAACATAACAAAATTCTAAGCACGAGTATGACGAAAAACATGTTTGGATGCCACTTGGTGCTGCAGATCGTGGTCTGTACAAAATTAACACACATGCAGATATAGAACATGCAGCATCAAGTCGCAGTTGCGGAGAACGAGTGCCACAGACTGCCAATCAGTGCTACATTTTGTGTCTCGCATACCCGAACTCGACAAAAATTGCAAAATAGTCTCTGGATCGGAGCGACAGTCTATGTTGAGCTTGTATCATTTTGTTTGTTGTAAAGGTAATTATCCAATCGGAAACTAGTTACAATAATGAGAAAGAAAGTCCACAACCTGCTTTGGTTAGAACTGATAAGTATGGCTTGAGACCAGCGGTAGGTATGTGGGAAACATGAAGATGCAGTTTGGAGAGAAGTAATAATAATATAACTAAAAAAGGACTTGCTACACAGCAAATCTGTCTGGGTGCCTTCAAAATGAGAACAGTCTGAAATGCTACACTTTGCCATTGTTCAACATAATCTAAATTTTGTGTATCAGCCTAATTTGTATAAATTTAAATGCTACAACTTTGGTTCTTAGCTTATTAGGTACGGCTGTGTCACAAGCATAAACAGAAAGAGTTTGAATGACACTACTATCTACAGTAGTTTTGAAGCTATTCAAAGTTTTAATTTTGTGTATTTGCCTAATCTCCATAAATTAAAAGCCTAAAACTTTGGTTCATGGTTCATTGGATGTGGTTATGTCACAAACTAATAAACTGAAGTTGGAATGGTACCTCTATGCATAATAGTTTTGAAATTATTCAAGATTTAGATTTGTGTATTTGCCTTATTCCTATAAATCAAAATCCTACAACTTTGGTTTACGGTTCATTGCATGCACCTATGTCACAAACATATAGAGTGAAGTTGAAATGGCACCTCTATCTATAATAGTTTTGAAATTATTCAGGATTTAAATTTTGCGTATTCACATAATTTGCATAAATAAAAATTCTACAACTTTGGTTCATGGTTCATAAAATGCAGCTATGTCTACAAATTGAAGTTGGAATGGGATCTTTATGTATAATAGTTTTGAAGTTATTTAAGATTTAAATTTTGTGCGTTCACCTAATTTGTATGAATGAATTTTTTTTTCAGATTTGTTTCATTGGATGCGTCTGACACCTCTATCTATAATAGTTTTGAAGTTGTTCAAAATGATTTAAATTTTGTGTATTCAACTTATATGCATAAATAAAAAAAGTATAACTTTGGTATATGGTTCATTGGATGTGGCTTTGTTACAAACCTTTACATTGAAGTTGGAATGACACCTCTAACTGTAATAATTTGAAGCTATTCAAGATTTAAATTTGCATATTCACCTAATTTGCATAAATTCAAATCCTACAACTTTGGTTCATGTTCATTGGATACAGATTTGTCATAAACCTTTAATTTGAAGTTGGAACGGCATATCTATCTATGAGAGTTTCGGAGATATTCAACTATCAAATTTTTCAATGCCCCTAATTCACATAATTTGAAATCCCTTTCATTCACTGTACATTGCATTGGCAGGTGTCACAAACATTGCATAATGCACATTGAAATTTTGTGTCTATCTGCAATAGTTTGGAAGATATGGAGCTTTTAAAATTTTAGTTGCCCCTCATTTGCATAACTTTAAAAATCATGACTATTCCAAACAATAGGCGCAATTGGTAGGTCAGTCACCATTGCAAGTTTGCTAGTTTTTGGAATAGTAGTGTCCGACAAAAACTCTGTTACGCTAGATCCTGAGATTGTTAAAAATGAAAAACGGCAAATCATATCGTATGTTCCATTGTCTTGTTTAGAGGAGGTGTACAGCTTTGAAACAATTACGTTATGTTCCACTGTCTTGTTTTCAAGAAGTGTACGTTATGTTTCATTGTCTTGTTTTTAAGAAGAATGAGGTACGAACTACCTGATACCAGGCTCTGTAAACAAGTGTTTAAAAATAAAGTGCACAATATCTAGATGGAGAAACTGTAGCCTGGCCATATTGTTCTGAGGTACATTATATAGCCAGGATGACTTTTGGTTGGTACCTTACTTGAAAATGAGTATTGAAAGTTATAAAGTATCCTCCTTTCAAGAAATTGATGATGGTTCTTCACTGTACTGGTACCGTGTGATGAAAGGATCTACTTTTAGGGAAGATTACTTGTTTAAGATGGACGATTTTTATGCAACACAGCTAAAATTTAAAGCACGCACGGGTTGCCTTTGCATAAATGAAAATTTGGAACGGTGGAGAATTTCGGATTCTAAGTGTGTACTGTGTAAAGAAGCTAAAGAAGATAGGTACTGTGGTTCATCTCTTTTTACGAAACTCTGTTTATTTCTATGAGATCATGGTTTCTTACACTGTAACGACGTGGGCGCCCTGTTCGAAAACATTTTTAAAAAGTTTTAAGTGAAGGCGTGGAGTGTAAGGCTTGACACTGTACAGCCGATACCGATCAGACATGTATCTTAATTGTTTTAAGCAATGTATATAGCCGTATTTGTATGTGTTAACCATTTTTAACTTGGACACACCGGAGGCCTACCCCAAGCCTCCGGTGCCCCGATGTCAAGGGGTAGTTTTCCTAATAAAATTACTAAAAAATTACTGAAAAATTACTAAAAATTACTGAAAAACTACTAAAAAATTACTAAATATTACTACATATTGTTTAAACAGCAGACTGAAATTTAATACAGTCATACTGATTACCTAGACATGTACACCAAAAAGTTATTATGTCTCTCGTTGATCCAGTGTCACTACAATTATGCATGTTCCAGCTGGTACTCATCGGTCTCAACTACTCTGAAACATGAATTACAAACAAATCAAAATAAAATGGTCAGATTTGTGCTCGGTAAAGGACCTAGAGCACATGTAGGCAGCAACGAACTACAGAGGATAAGTTGGTTAGATGTAAAGAGGAGAGTAAATCAGATAAAGTTGAACAGCATGCCTAAAAAATAGTACACTTAATGTCTCCACAATATTGATAGAGAAGTTTGGAAATTATGCAAACAGAAGTTACCAAGATACCAAACAAACACGGGACAAAGTACATTTACGTGGACAGGAATAAAGCAGTGGAATGACTTGCCTACTCATATTCGGAAAAAAGAAAATCATAGTTTATTCAAAACCACAGTAAAGCAATACCTTATAAATAAAATGTCCCTGGAAAAAAAAACTTACAAACAAACAAACAAAAAAACAAAAAAAACAAAAAAACAAAAAAAAAAAACAAAAACAAAAACAAAAACAAAAAAACAAAAAAACAAAACAAAACAAAACAAAACAAAACAAAAAACAAAACAAAACAAAAAAAAAAAAAAGAACCAACAGAACAACAACTATATACCTCTTTTACTGAATCACCCCCCCCCCCTCTTTATGGGCCAAAAAAGAAAGGATGATAATTGGGACTTCTTATACAACCATACTTGTGTGTTGTATGGTAACGTGACACAGGTATAATATCTGGATGTTTGATACCTTTACTTATACCTGATACTGTTGCATGTTTCTTTTCAAATGGAGAGAGAGAGAGAGAGAGAGAGAGAGAGAGAGAGAGAGAGAGAGAGAGAGAGAGAGAGAGAGAGAGAGAGAGAGAGAGAGAGAGAGAGAGAGAGAGAGAGAGAGAGAGAGAGAGAGAGAGAGAGAGAGAGAGATATCTATTTTAATTTTTGTGTATATGTTATCCTGGAATGAAGCAAAGGACCACCATGTAAATAAGTTGTTAAAACTTTCTGGTGCCATCCTAGGTTCTTTTTAACACTAATTGTATGTATTACAGTCCAATGTAACTATATGAACCTGAATAAAATCAATCAATCAATCAATCAATCAATCAATCAATCAACCAATCCAACATGTAGTGCAGGTACACATTCATTGTTACTTGTAAGATAGTGATGCCGAGGCCGAAGGAATAGAGGCGGTGTTATTTTATTCGATTTTGTCAATTGACGAACATACTCTGCAGCAACCAGAGCTAACTATTCCCAGAAAAAAGGGATTGTTCTGAATAATAAAGTGAAGTCAACCATGTATGTATTTTAAATAAACAAAACTGTCTAATTTAATAACATCATTCCTCTGTGATATATAATCTGATAAGTACTGTTACGAAATAATTTAAAAAAGACCTGTTGGCGTTTTCATTGATGCTAAATGTGACCGACCAACCCATGTTTGACGTATTTTAATGGATGATCGTCAAGATCTTAATTTGGTATTTACAGATAATCTACGGCCAACGTATGACATATGCTGCTTATGACTGATAGAGAAACTGATTACAGGGACCAAGAAGGCATCCGATATTTCACATAAAAGGATCCCTTCAGTCGTTTCTAAATAAACGACAGATATCTTGGACTGCTAACAAAAGATGGAGTACAAGAACGCAGTCGCATGGACGGATAATCCAAAACAGTGCTTCATAGTAGAGACATTGTAGGCAGGCCGGGAGGTAGGGTGGGGGTGGTGCATTAATACATGTATCTTTTGTTTATGATGTATTGACTTACATCTCACCTCTGGGCCCTTACGCGCTGTTAAAGTAGCCCAGAGGCATTTTTTGACAGGTGTTTTTTCTTGTATCTTTGATGTCTTGAATATTTTAGCATCACCATCCCAGATTCGTAATTTCAATTTATTTTGTAATTCAATTTACAACTGTGTATTCAATATAAGAAAATCAGCAGCACCAGCATAGCGTTACATTTATACTACAGGTACTAAACTATAGTACATACATATCATAATTATATACGTTATAATTTTGTACCTAATTAATTTATACACACGACATTTTTATCTTTATTTATGATGAGACACATTTTTTCATGCGGTGTATTATCAGTGTGAACCCAGAAATCGATCTTGCTCTGTTTAGAAATCTCCTTAAGACTATACGCATTGATGTTTACATTCCATCGTTACTGTTACCACTAGCATGCTTTATTTGCTGTTGCACGGAATGAATATTGAACCTACTTCAAAAATAACACAAGTTTAGTTGAAACACATCTGTTATTATTGAATGATTGGCACACACCTGATGAATATTCTCACAATTGACTGGTAGGCAATTTAATTCATTCCATTAATCCTATATTATGCACAGACATACAGGTAAATACATATGCACTGCCAGCGACAGGTCTGCATCTTGTATGCTACGGGTGCGAAGGTATGGCTGTGACAAACCAAAGACAGTCACAACCCAAGTATCAGCTGAAATAACCAGGTGGAAAGTTGCCAGACATGGTGAGATCTGTGCTAACTAAGACGATTTCATGTGGCGCTTGATCGTACTACTATAGAGTACGAAATATTATATACATGTACAGCTACGAAATTCATGACTAGAGGTTTACTAGTTCGCCAACATTTACATTACATTTACGGACTGTATGGCAGCTGTGCTTACAAGGCCATTGCTTTGGGTTGTTCAACTCTGCTTGCCTAGCGAAATATACCCTTTGTAACAATGGATATTATATATATATATATATATATATATATATATATATATATATATATATATACATATATATATATATATATATATATATATAATATCAATATCATCTTATGAATATATGATCAAGCTTCATTTAATGGTCCAACTTCACAAGCGCAGATCAACATGGCCTCTTGTGGCTTAATACGCTTCCATGTCTTGACTGCCAAGCGACCCCCTTCTCCTTAATTATGAATAACACAAATTAGTTTTTCTTCGGTTCTATGCATCTTGATCACATGATACATACATAAAAAGTCCCAATGGTATAAATACTATCAAAACAAAACAAGAGCATTTTGTTCTCATTTCGGACAGAAGACCAATAAAAGGATCAGAACTATAATTTGCTGTCAAATAATATTTTTTATTCTATGTTTGGCAGTAAGTTATCATTTTCTGGAGTGAAATCCAGAAATAGTAACTCACTGTAGATCGCATGACCTAAACATTGTTACAGGTAAATTGTGACGTGATGCATCAATTGACATTTAGACAAAATCAAATGTGCACGAGCGAGGTTTGATCATAGTATCATACGTGAATGCGTGACGTGGACAAACCACGACGAACGTAAACAAACCTGGCACACCAGAGTTCGGCGTTGAAAGTAGGCCTGGGGTATAATTTTCCGCGATGAATACCCAATCAAACACAGAATACACAAAATCTTACACGGCACCAGTTACTATTTTTCTCTCACTCGGGATCGTTGCTGGTGTGGAATTGTCTTGTTATTTTCATTTTGAGTGTCTTACATTTCTAACATGCGGATCTATTTAAAATGCGCAATGGTATATTGTGTTTACACCCGCGGTGCATGTATATGTGATTTGACATTTCCAAGTGAAAAGTCTCCGCTTCAAAATGGCGACACCTAAGCAACAAGAGCGACAATTTTTGCGGTAAATACTCGATTAAACATAGAATAAATAAAATCTTACATGGCAGTGAGTGGGTGACGATTTTTCTCTCACTCGGGATCGTTGTTGGTGGGGAAAATCACTCGTGACCTGCGGTCACTCGTGATTTTCCCCACCAACAACGATCCCTCGTGAGAGAAAAATCGTAACTCACTCACTGCCATGTAAGATTCTATATGTGTCCCATGCTGTATATCACGATCTGTTTTCTTTGCCTTCATTAACCACATGTCAGATAAAAAGTCTATGTACCAGAACACCTTCGATAAATTTCATTCGTGACCAAATTACGGTTTCAAGTTGTTAATAATATATGAAATTGGGCTGATTAGACTGAAGTTACCAGTTGCAGCAAAACAAAAACAACCCTTTGTGTGTATGCTTTGACCGTTTTTCCTATCTGGGCCTTGCTGTACATGTATTCAGTAACTTAAGCTATATGACACTCTCGTCGATTATTTGTTTTATTTGCACTTAGTTTTTCATACTTTCCACTCTAAACACTACATGTGTGCTGTTCGACTCGCTATATGTGTGAATGCACGCAAAAAAGTCGTTTACCGTGCTACTTTTCGGTTTCTTATCCACTATCAAGTGGCTCAGTTTGAACCGCTTCCATCGCTCAATCACACAAACTACACTCAGATAAGACCAGTACTACCTTAGCTTTCGATCAGTTGCGAGTAAAAATAGTTCTGCTCAGTAACTCAACATTGTATTCTTAGAGTCCAATAACAACCTAAAAGGGCTTAGAGGTTGTTTTTCCTTTGCTTTCTAGATCAGTGCCTTGCTTTTCAACCAAAACCTTGGTCTTCAAAAACGGAAAAAGAGCCACCTTTCCCCCAAAATCCAGTGTGTTGGCCTTCGTTCTGTCCTGCAGATGAATACGTTCACTGAACGACGCTCACTTCGACACATACATACAGTTACTTGTATGGCCACAAAAATGATTTGGCCATCGTAACCATACATGTTTTTTTTACACACACACACACACACACACACACACACACACACACACACACACACACACACACACACACACACACAACACACAACACAACACATACATACATACATATATATATATATATATATATATATATATATATATATATATATATATATATATATATATATATATGTATATCAAACCACAATCATCACCTTTGGTCTCCTAATGCAAATCTGTCTGTGTGCCTACACAGGAAAGTTGCTGCTTTGTACTTTCAATTGGAAATTGGAAAAGCGACATGACAAAAATATGAAATTTCAGAAAAAAAACACAAAGCAACCGCTTCCCCAAACTGTAGCAAAATAAGGCTCTTAGCATAAGAAAAATCTGCAGGTAAAAAGGAAATGCCAGGCAGCAAGAAAGAACTCTGAATAAAACAGAATGCCAAGTATTAGCAAACGAACGTTTGGTCACAAAGTTAGAATCTCTAGCTAATTCTAGTACTGAGCAATTTTTATTGGAACTTTGATACATTTACGGATCACTATTGACAATACATGATAGACTGATGATAAAATGGTCATAATAAAGTCGCGTGAAAGTTTTTGGTCTGACATGAGTGTAAACAACATATCCCAGTGATGTACATATACATGTAATTTGACTATTGATGACACATTATGACCTGCTGTATGCCTAGTCTATCACAAATATGTACAAGTCTACAATTTATTACTCTTTATTTGCACTATTACAACATCACTGATTGGGCCACACACTATTCGGAGATTCCAGCTTTAGTGGCATCTTAGCGCTTAGCCCTGGACAAATTGATGATTGATAAACCTGGTTTGTGAAGTCGCAATAGCACATCTACGCATAATTGTTTTTAAAAGAGATAGTCAACATTACATCTTTTCAATAGCCCCCGATAGGCATAAATCTAAATACTACAAATTTTGTTCGTGGTTCACTGGATGTGGCTACAGCAGAAACTTATGAATCAAAGTTAGAATGACGCCTCTGTCTATAGTACTTTTGCGGAGATGCCAAGTGTCCCTAAACATCAGGGACTGTCCCGGAAATCAGCAGAAATAATGACCAATTTACGGTGTTTGTCCCGCATTGAAACTGAGTATTTTCTAAATATATTCTTTGATAAATATGCTTTGTCCCTGACGTTCTCACTTAAATGTCCGTGAAACAGCATTTTGAATGCAAGCATCTCTGCTTTTGATGATATTCAAAATACAAACATTTCAAGTGTCTCTAATTAGCATAATTTTCAATTCTACAAATTTTGTATCTCTACCAATAACAGTTTTGAAGATATTGAAGGTTTAAATATTCAAAGGGCTTTATTTACATGATTTTCAAAACTGTGACTCTTGCTCATAAAAAAACATACTTCACGTAGGGAGTTTAACCATGCCAAGTTTGGCGTTTCTACGTGTTATAACCTTACCTTCAAATAAAATTTCGGACGTTTGTTGGTCAAAAAAAAAAAAAAAAAGGAAAAAAAAAAAAAGAAAGAAAGAAAGAAAGAAAGAAAGAAAGAAAGAAAGAAAGAAAGAAAGAAAGAAAGGAGAAAGAAAGAGAATTCACAGAAAACTAGAAAAGAAGATTCGCTTCAAATCTGCCTTTGCGCCTACAAAGGAAAGTTGTTGCCCAGTATATTTAAATTGAAATTGGAAATTTAAAGCTACATGACAGAAAACATAAATATGAAAATCACTTCAGTAGCAAAATAAGGCTCTTGGCTGAGTTGGCATGGAAAAAATCTGCAGGTAAAAAGGAAATGCCAGACAGAAAGAAAGAATTCTGGACAAAACAGAATGTCAAGCGTCAGCAAGCGAACAAGATTTGGTCACGTAGTGAGAAATGCCAGCTAATTCTGGTACATTTTAATTGCAATTTGCATTCATTTATGCGTCACTTTTGGAACTACAGCAGGACTGATGACAAAATGGTCAACATATGGTAGCATAAATGTGCTAAGTCTGACACGAGTGTATAGGACTTGGACCAGTTAATTAAACATAATAGAGGTACATGTTAAATAGGCTATATTCGCCAGCCTGTCTCTGACATTCAAAAGTTTCATTGACGCTGTACCTGTCATTTTTTCCAAAGGTTACTTCAATGACAGTAATATTGTCAATTGAAAATGGGGTCAAAGCCAATTTATTTTTTTTGGTTACTCACGGTTTATTCTAGGCTTACCTTCCTAGTTACAGTTCCAAAGCAAACCTCAATGAAATAATAGCCCAACAAGATTTCTGGTTCAAGGGTAAAATGTTGAAGTGACACCCTGCCTAGATCCACAGATAGTCAGGCATATTTATTCACTTTATGTGACAAGAAATGGATAAAAGTTTCTTTGCTCCCTCATTTTAATAAGCTGTCACCTGAGGTCCTGTATCCACTGCGTGACTGAAAATCCTGACACACCTGCACCCGCAGCGTATATTTACTGGTCCAAGACCTAAACAACAAATCCCAGCCATGTACATATACATGTAATCGACTACTGATGACAGCTCATGGCCCATTGTATGTCTTCCCTATCAGAAAAACATGCATGTATGCACAAGTATTGTTACTCTTAATTTGCGTTATTTCGACTTCCCTGATAGGACCACACACGGTTCAGAGATTCTAGGCTTAGTGGCACCTGAGAGCTTAGCTCTGGACAAAATGGATGATGGATAAACCTGGAATATGAAGTCAGAATGGCACTTCAACACCAAACCGTTTTGAACATAGATATTCAACGTTCAAATTTTTCAAGTGCACTAATTCGCATAAATTAAAATTTTACTACTTTTGTTTGTGGTTTATTGCATGCGCTTACAGCACAAAGCTATGGATTGAAGTGAAGATATTGAACGTTTAAATTTTCTAATGGCCCTTATTTGCATAATTTGTAAAACTGCCATCTCTTATTCATAAAAAGCCAGATTTTATGTATGGAAGTACAATCATGCCAACTTTGGACTTTCTGCGTAATGAAAGTCTTCAAATAAAACAAATTTGCTTTTATGGAAAGAAAGGATTCACAGAAAAAAAGAGAATGTCTGTGTTGGCGCGCAGACATGAAAAACATATCTGCGTTGGCACCCAGATATAAAAAACATATCTGCGTTGGCACCCAGATATAAAAAACATATCTGCGTTGGCACCCAGATATAAATAAAGAATTCATAGAAAAAAAGGGATGTTTGTTTAGTCAGACAGACATAATTTCTTGGCATGTATACGGGGCACTTAGCATCCAGGCCACGCCGGCAAGAGCCGTTGACCCATCTTGGGCATCCTGTCCAACAAGGGCTCATCTCTGATGGTCAGTCAGCATGGTCTGTTTGGGTGTCTTGTTAAGCGGACACCATTAGATATCCGGACGCTTTTGACGGTTTTGAGTGGGACATAGCCAATTAACAATACACTTAGTCACAGTTTTTTTTCAAAGGCGCCACCAAATAAATACACATGAAATGCTGACGCTGTAAATCAAGGCACGACCCCGCAGAGAACCGTATTGAAGGGAAATGAAGTGATGTTGGGAAATACGAATGGAGTGTAGTACCAAGTCAATACTCTGAAAGCGTGATGAAAGTCTGTTAAAATGTTATCCTAATGACGCTGGTGGATCCTTTAGAGGCAAACTAGAGCAATGGCAAGCATTGTAGTTCAAACATACATGGAATTGTATCATGCATGTTTCATAATATTTATGCACATGTACAAAATGTTCCGATAATGAGGAGAAGAATATAAATTTTGTGTGTGTTTGAAGGGTAAAAGGTCCATTTTGTGAGTTATTTTATTTGCATTTGTGTAGCTTTCACTTATGCTGGAAGACAAGTTCAAGTCGAATTTTATCCATTTCAAGTTTCTCGGAGATGCACGCTATCTATCACCCGTGAGTCGCTTCCTAGGGCTCTGTCAGGTGCCCGAATACCCGCTAAAAACGCAGGCACGCGAATCGACAGCTATTATATGTTTTGTATGTATATGTATATATATTTATATATATACATATAATATTAAATATGTATTTATATCAGATAAATAATATATATTTTATATATATATTTATATACATTTATAATCATCTATTAAAAAATAAATAATTAATGGCCCTTCACGTGTAATTCACCCCGACAAACATAAATGACTTAAAGAGAGACTCTCTCTTTAAATCAAACGTATATCTTAATTGGATGAAACATACAGGGCGTTTTCATTTTGGTCTTAAAACGACGATGTAGAGTACTGAACAACTGAATACGGCTTTCATAGTTTATATGCCTTCTTTTGTATACACATAATAACACACTGGCAAACCAAATTAGACTTACCTTTGAGGTAGTTTCACGAAACAATGTTTCACAGATGTTGCCAACCAGTAAGGCGAAAAGGCGCCATGGAGTATAAACCCACAATATCAATCCAAAATGTGATTTACTTGTGCGAAGCTAAATTGAGGTAATGCCGAACGAAGTAGTCGCGCGCCAAAAAAGCCAGCGATAATCAATCAGCCATAACAGTTGATTAATTATTTTTCGAACAATCGTCTGTTCTGTTGGTAATCGTCTCTTGGCTTCATCCAAAGCCCATATAAAACACGCTGAAAATTGTGATTGCCACCACTCCACTGAATGCCAAAAAGCCTTCTATAAGCACAGTTTTTTGGGGGGTCAGCTCTCTCGTGGAATTGTTTCTTTGGGCCAACGGCTTTTCTAATGATCTACCACCCCAGCTTCACAATAAAGACCGCTTGGATCACCCATCGCCGACATAAGCAAGTTGGCAATTATTATTGGTCTTTTACTCACTTCATTTGCTCTTGTGGGTCACTTGGGTTGAAAAGAACCACGCGTGACACTTTGTCGCTTCAAACGGCACAAAAGTGCAAGAATACCAAATGTCGTCTGCTTCAACATTGTCACCTATATGTTTTTCATAAAAACAGAGAAGATTTTGAATCAAAATTATGGTTGCGATCTGCCAGGACACCAGACCGGCCGTGCACTATGTCAGCAACTTTCCTTGGCGCCGCCCTGGGAAGAGCCGTGGACTGTTATTTAATGCAGAAAAGCGTTTAATGTTCCTCAGTGACATTATGACGATTTATTGGTGTTTTAGAGAATAACCAGCAAGATAACCAGGCGAAAGGCAAAAAAACCCCGGAACTCTTCAATCGATAAGTAGATTTAGATACACTGCTTTGTTGTACGTATAGTTGGCCACTAATTCGTAACGCAATGTTTGGACACTTCCACATAGGGGCCTACTATATGAAGACAGTGGATAGTAGTGGAAACCCAGTTGCAGGGTATTACGTACATGCAGAAACTTTTTGGGTTTTGGTTTTAACTTTAAAGCAGAGATAAATAAGTCTGCTTTCGTTCACCAAACAATAATCTTTGTTGCCATGGATTTCCAGGAGGTGGGGGAATATTGGGAGCACTGGTTACACAAAACTCGTCATATTGGACGAAGATGTAGTATATATATATATATATATATATATATATATATATATATATATATATATATATATATATATATATATATATATATATATATATATATATATATATATATAATTGTTTGATTGTATAAAGCCACTGGACATATTTGTAAATGCCAAGAAAACACTAAACATGGAAACATTTTGCTTCTTTGTTTCAAAATTACAGTTCTCTTTATTGTATATGATGTGATTGGGACGTGTTTCTTACCATGTCTATTTCATACAGATCACCAAACGGCATGAACTAATCGCACACATACACATTTCATAGTTCAGATAAGACAGATCATACAAATCATGGTTCACACGGTACGTAACGCATGAGTGTTATTTATATCGTGCTACATGTTAAAATAGAGAAGTTGAAAAGTAAAATTGAAGATGATTGCAATCCCATGAGACGCTTCATGTACATTGTGCCAGGGAAAATATCTACTTGACGCCGAAATATTTGATTTAGTTATAATGATTATGGTACTCTTTTCACGAGAAACAATGCCACTGTATGCAAATATTGTTATCATAACTAAGAACATCAGCAACTTAAGATAAACAAGTAATAATACCGTTCTCCCTTTTCGTGCATAAAGTACATTCGACATCAACAGATAATTAATATATTCATAAATGAATAAAAAATATGTTTGATTTTTTCCATGGCGCAATGTGATGAAATACGTCAACCGACGTAATTATATAATTTTTTCTTCTCCCCCAGCAACAACCGCAAGGTAAACATAGACACGAAAACAAATATTCCTTGCGTGAGACGCAATTACCGGAGATATATGTACCATACAATTGCATTGGCTGCTTCTGAATTGGTGCTCGTCCGATAAACAAGCTTCGTTAAGTTACTATTCAGCAAGTTCAGCTTGCCCAGTACCGATTATTTTTGCCAAAGTAGCAAGGCCAATGAAGCGCATGGGGGTAGGAAATGAGACAAAGCAGCTATAGCCCCAGGAACTACTGATAGCCGATGGCGGAATGTTCATTCTAAAGTGGTCACCGGCAAGTAAATTTGACAGCCTTTGCCTAAAAATACTTCGCCCATGGCCAGTTTTCTTTCTATTCGACACATGTCACGTGAAGAACATCTACGCTGTGGTTTAAAAACTATTGACACTACAAATGGACAATTTACCTCGCTACAGTTTCGTAATTTTGTTAGAACGCAAAGAAAAATCAATATTTAGATATTTACTTGCGGACCTACTGTCTATATTACGAAACCTTAAACTGATGTGTCCCTGCAGAAACCGATCTGTAAACTACGGCTATTCTCAACCTGATTACCATGCGTAGGCTTTTGTTTGATATGGTCACACTCTCCCATTACATACAATAAAGCCTGTGACATACCCTGAATTACAATATATTCGGCAAATTTGTAGCTGGTCATGATTGGCTAAAATAATGAATGAATTAATGAATGAATAACAAATAAATAAATAAATAAACAAATAAATAAATAGATAAATTAATGAATAAATAAATAAATAAATAAATAAATAAATAAATAAATAAATAAATAAATAAATAAATAAATAAATAAATAAGTAAATAAATAAATAAATAAATAAATAAATAAATAAATAAATAAATAAATAAATAAATAAAAAATAAACAAATAAGTAAAAAACAGCACATAATGCAATTATATTACATACAATATAATTATGCTTTAATTCACTTTCCACACCCATGAACTCACAGTAAATGTGAAAACACCAGGTTCATTGCCCTGGACGGGAATAACTTTTTGTTAAAACCTCACTGTACATAGCACACTTTTAATTCAAAATTTGCAAGACTTATTACACACATAAATAGCCAATTGGCAAAGCTACAATGAATAGATCCAGCTGAATGTACCGCCATGTTTCTCCAATCTGACTGTCCGTCCTGTGAAACTAGTACGGAGGGTGCTTGAAAAAGGCAAAAAAAGGTGAGCTGAATTTTGTCAATTGAGCGTCCTCCACCTTGTGTCGGATATACAGCCAGACAAAAGGCATAGTGCAAAGAGTTGTAAATGTTGCTGACGTGATGGTAATCAAATCAAGGATAAATTGTTATCAGTTCCATTAGCCCAACGCCATGCTTTAATAATTCAAACATACCATTTTAGTCAAGTGACATCATTTGCTTGAGTTTCCGGTCTGCACTTTGGTCAATATGCGCTGAGCTTCGATTTGCCTGCGCAACGACCTGCTGTCCAGTCGAGATGCTGACCTGGGTTTAATGAGATGCGAGATTAGCGGTCAAATCAGCAGCCTCGTTCTCGGTTCCATTGCTGGGCAGTGCTTATGTAAACAAAGACACATGGGCACATCTTAGTCCCTGCTATTTGGGAGTATCGAGGTGTTTGCGGATCACATGAAAAGGGTGTGATAAGTCATTTACCACTTACAGTAAAACCTTCCTATACTGAACACCCTTGGGACCTAAAAAACGTGTTCGGTAAGGGGAGGTGTTCAGTATAGGGAAGTTTGCTAACATTGGAAGTATACATTCGGGACCAAGAAATGGTGCTCAGTATAGAGAGGTGTCCGGTATATGGAGGTGTTCGGTTAGAGAGGTTTTACTGTATATAACAGTCAGTGCATTTATTGGGTTACGATTAATGGTCATTTTACGAGCATCCTGTCACCCAATACCCCACTGAAGACACAAGAGATGCCTGTTTGGAACACCCACTAACCAGATACTGCTCTGGCATTTTAATTTAAAACAGATCCATGACCCTTTCATGCTGTAACTTGACCAACAAGTGTTTATGCTTTTCAAGAGGGTATAAATTTGGGCTGGATTGGGTTAAATTTTCAAGATACAAGCGGTCCAATTTGAATAACAGAACAGTCCATTTTATCAGAAGTAATAGGGGTTTAGAACTACTGATAAAATAAAACCCTTTCTGTAATAACATAGATTAGGCTAAGTTTCATACGTACTGATATTTTAAGTTGTGAAAAAAATATATTTGAGCATTCTAGGGCAAATTGTACAGATTTGATCAAAATTCAAAGGGCCCTACCCCCTAAATATGTCATTTTGGGGTTCCTGCGTTTTAGGCTGAAAGGTGTACACAGGGTTGTCACTATCCCACCACCCCCATTAGATCATGGATCTGTATGCTTTGGCAGTGCATTCTTGGTGCAAATTGCCCGGAATAGACCCCATGTTACAAAACTGGAGCTTTGTAGAAAAGTGGATTTTTTTGCAAAATGGCGGATTTTAGAGGTTGAAATTCAAAGTCAGGTCACAAGATTATTTCTTTCTAATTTGGACCTACATCTTACTGCTTGCATCAGGAAAGTATTTTTGCAGTAGATGGCAAAATATTTTGTCATCACATTGCTTGTACAAAATTTGATCAAATTACATGTACATGACTTCTGGATATTAGGGTCAGCAATGGCTGACAGATCAGAAATGAAATGGACATATTGGACTACCATGGCCCTATTATTAGACTGGAATAATACCATAATGTGGATTTAAATCTGTGGAAAGAGGACATATAAAGGTAAGAGATCATAACACATCTTTTGTACCACTTTTTACAAATTTCTTATTTGTATATGATACCAGTTAATATCATGGCCGCCATGTTGGATTTTGTGTATTTTGGTGACGTCACAGCCTAGGGCTTAGCTTGGAACCGAGGCGTGCTGGTAGCCAATCAATCTCATTCATGTCTCAGCATTTCGACTGGTCTTCAGAAACAGTAATATTTATAGTATCCGCTTTGCCAGTAAGACTTCGAAAACCCTTGGCAAAGAAAGTTGCCTTATACCAAAGAGTATTGCCACAGCAACGGGGCTCATCGAATATAATTCGATTAATATGATGTATGAAAGGTACATGTTCACAGATAGGTAGCACAGCTGACTAAAGATGTCAATGTATGATGTATGAAACACATATGTAATTAGTCTTGCTAACTAAAGATCTATGTCAATGTATATGTAATATATGAAGGCACACAGGTAGTCGGTGTATCTGACAAAAGATCTATGTCGATGTATATATGATGTATGTAGGAATACAGGTAGTTAGTGCAGCTGACTAAAGATCTATGTCGATGTACATGACATACGAAACACACTTATATAATCTGTGCAGCTAACTAAAGATCTTTGTTCACGCATATGATGTATGAAGGTTAACGGGTAGTTCTTGTAGCTGACTAAGATCTGTCTCGATGTATATGACATACGAAACACACAGATACAGTTATTGCATCTGACTAAAGATCTATGTCGACATATAAGATATATGAAGGCATACAGGTAGGTAGTGTAGCTGACTCAAGATCTATGTCGATGCATATGATGTATGAAACACACACATGTGGTTGATTAGACGACAATCAAAGATACACAGGCAAATTTTACCTTTTGATTTGCCATGGAACATAATGGGGGGGGGGGCGGCTTGGCCCTATGTTAACCCCTCTTGTACAGAATTGACTAAAAAGACAAGACAGACTCGACATTACTCAACGCGGGGCCAATCTCCATGACATGAACTATGTTTTTCAGTCTGGATTGGAGCAAAGTGATGCATCGGGTCAACAAATTTAAGAAAAACACAACAGTTCGACAAGACAGACAGAAGGGCTGCAAGTAACTAAATATATAATCTATGGTCACTGCGGTAATCTAATTATAAATGCAACTCATGTTGCTGCACCTCGCTGGAAGCGTTTAGGTTTCAATATATATTCTTGAACCGACAGAAAAATGATATGTAGTTTGTGAAGCCAACCAAAGATCTATGTCGATGTATATGATATACGGAAGGCACACAGGTATTTAGTGCAGCTGGCAAAAGATCTTCTTTCTGTCTAAGCATTTATTTTCCTTTTCAGACACAATGCAAACTCCATAAAACGTACAGGATATCTAGTCCAGGAACTCCTCCACACTGATTTGATTTCAGACAAGGGCTGTTCAAACAATAACGCACATACCATTACTCCAATAGCTATAAAATCCCTACCTCCGTGTATTAGAGTTAAGGTGTAAAATAAGTGTACTCAAAACGAATGAACAAATAAAAAATACAAAAGCAAAAGAAGAATAAAAAGACGATTTGCTTCACAGCAAATCTCTGTGGGTGCCTTCAAAATGAAAACAGTTTGAAATGCTGCACTTTGCCATTGTTCAACATAATCTAAATTTCGTGTATTAGCCTAATTTTTATAAATTAAAATGCTCAGCTTTGGTTCTTGGTTCAAGGGATGTGGCTATATCCCAAACTTATAAACTGAAGTTTGAATGAAACTACTATCTATAATAGTTTTGAAGCTATTCAACATTTTTATTTTGTGTATTTGCCAAATTTGCATGAATTGTAAGCCTAGAAGAATTTTGGTTTATTGTTCATTGGATGGGGCTATGCCACAAACCCATAAATTGAAGTAGGAATGACACCTCTATAATAGTTTTGAAGCTATTCAAGATTTACATATTGCATATTCACCTAATTTGCATAAATTAAAATCCTACAACTTTGCTTCATGGTTCATTGGATGCGGCTTTGCCACAAACCTATAAATTGAAGTTGGAATGGCATCTCTATGTACAATAGTTTTGGAGATCTTCAACTTTTAAATTTTTCAATGCCCCTTATAAGCATGATTTGAAATTCTACAAATATACTGTCCAGTATAGTGGCAAGTGTCACAAAGGTATATATGCACATTGAAATTCTGAGTCCATCTGCACTAGTTTGGAAGATATGGCGCTTTTGAAATTTTGTTGCCTCTAAAATTTGCATAATTTTAAACATCATGACAATTGCAAATTAGATGCACAATTTCGCTGATTATGTCAGTCACCATGGCAAATTTGGTGGTTTTCGGAAAAATGGTGTCTGAAAAAAACTCTGGACCAACTTGGTCAGAAAGAAAGAAAGAAAGAAAGAAAGAAAGAAAGAAAGAAATTGGCCTTTTATTTCTTTGTTAATTTATCTGAAATGAACGACCACCTGTCCTATGTGACCACTTTTGTCTGGCATTAGGGGTGGTCTTAAATTGCAGGTAGCACTGTACAGTGAAACCTCTACAGTGCCCACCCTCGCAACCAGAGAAAAGGTCCCACTCCTGAGAGCGTCAGCCCTTCTGGGCAGCATTGATGAGTATATGTGCATGTACAGTGTACACATGTTATAATTCAGAGGGATGTGTACACATGCAATACAAACTGTCTTTGTTCCTTTATTACATAAACAAATTTTAACAGATGCTATCACAAAACTACATGTATATGTACATGTGAACTGAGACATGCACTATACTGACTTAGTACTAGCTATGAACTCACTGGTTACAAGAAAACAAAGACGTGGAGTGTCCAGTGAGATGACACAAATCCACACACTTTTTCAAAATTGACCAAGTTGTAAAAACAGTTATTGAGGACTGTAAGTCGAGACTTTGATGGGTCCAGCAAACTCAGCTCTATATGTAGTCTATTTTTAGCAGAGGGTACACTCCGGGTTGTTCTGCCTAAAGTCCAGTCCGTCTGATCCCTTGGGACTGATAAGCCCAGCAGACCCCTAGCCTCAGGCGAAAACAGACCAGCTAGGACACTGATCAGTCTCAACCATGGTGCACTTACAGCTCTGTCCAGCATTAGTGTAATCATGGAGCAGATATGTTTCCTGCATGAACAGAGAGATTCTCTGTATTTTATTGAGAACCTCATTACACAGTTGTTGGGAGTTCCCCCAACCTCCCATTTGCCATAAGACCCAAACCTTTCAAATCATACATCTAGCAGGCATGGCTAGAAGGCTGCCTATGAGACAGGTTCCAGTATCATGAATGCAAAATGGTTGTCTAGCACCATGGAGGCTTATAACATGCAGTGCAGCAGAAGCCCTAGTTAGCACCCAGACATAAAAACGAGACAAAGAAGGTATACTCTGTTCAATTTGTTATAATACTTTCGGTCAGCTTAAAACTATAAATTCCCCCCCCCGTACTGTGGTTGCTGGGCTCCATGGGTTTATTGCCCAAACTTCGATAACCAAATGTTTTAAACGGTTCGTTGCTTAATTAATTAGATAGTAAGCTATCTCATAACATTTCGTTTTTCTATAGCTTGGCAATATAATAATAATAATAATAATAATAATAATAATAATAATAATAATAATAATAATAATAATAATAACAATAATAATAATAATAATAGTAATTGAACATCTTTATATTGGATAGCCTGTTCAACCTGTGGCTTGTTTTTTTCCATAAGGCAAGATCTTAGCCCAATTATCCCAAACTTAATGTAGGAAGAAACCGGAGATCCCGGAGAAAACCCACGGTGTTCAGCAGGTGTTTGGGAACGTTGCAACATGCGACCACGAACCCCCAGCCAAAAAACGCCGTGAAAACGCCGTGGAATTCGAACCCTGGGAGGAATCGAACTCAACGCCTGTCGGAAGAGCTTCCCGGGACGAAGAACTTGTGGCATCGTTGGGGATCGAACCCGGGCCCCAGAGGTGACAGGCAAACGCGTACTCGTTGGTCCACTAAATTCAGATAAAACCATCATTTAAGCCTAACTCGAGTCCTCTCAATGTATTAAAAAATTCGCGTTTTAGAAGTTTCTTTCTTTTTTCGTTGTCTTCTCAAAAGCGTTACCTGCGCGAATGCGTCTTATTCACAATGTATGCATCGTTGTACCGATGGTCGAGAGGTTCTTCAAAATGACATTGAGCGAAAGTGAAATAACAAAATTAACTTTTGCGAATCTATTTCGGTAATAAAGTAAAATGTAGATCATATACAAAAACAAGAACAAAAAAAAAAAAAAAAAAAAAAAAAAAAAAAAAAAAAAAAAACCAAAAAAAAAAAAAAAAAAAAAAAAAAAAAAAAAAAAAAAACAATCCCCCCCAAACTCAGGCTACACTGGTTTTGTGGTTTATACACGTTACAACTGTACATTGCCCACAATTCACGACTTCCCTATATTTGTGCTCGTAGTCTCGCAAGTGTATCGGCCAAGGGTGCAAGTGCTGGATGGCTAGACAGGACGATTTGATTGAACCACTGGACGTGCATACTAATCGCGAACAACCGTGCCCTATTGGCTGTGATTTTGATGCAAGATGGAAATATGTGAATATTTATTTGTGTGCCTTAGTAGGCGTCATACAGTTATATAAAGGGATTGGAGGGATAATAATAGTTTCCGTCTTACGGAGACGCACATATGGAAAATTTAGTTGCGTGGTAGAGTAGTCGTAATACCTAGAAACAAGAGGCCCGTGCGCCTGGCGCTCTGCTGCCATGTATTCTGATTACCGTCACCAAAGAAATAATTTTCTGAAATGCATTTCCTCCATGACCCTGAGAAAGTAGTCCAGTTCGTCCATGTGATGCAATATCGAACTGCCAAATGAACACACATTTGTTGTACATTTGGTATCGTTCCCATTATTCCTTGTCAACATATTGAACTTAGAGTTCTTTTCGTGAGTACTTAATAACCCTGACAAATAGGTCAAAGTCACACAACATATTACAAAATTTGCCCATTGGTCTAACGCATATTTGGTGTGATTTTTTCAGTTCCATCTCAATTTATTTTTTCATGGGCATGCCAATAAAATCGTTTCCTGATATGTGTTCCCTCCGTGAGTTTGAGACGCTGGGTCAATGTCACCCATATTCAAAGAATAAAGTATAGTGTGGCGTTGATTGTTGCCAGTATATCACGAAGGAGCCTTGAGATCGAAGTCAGATCGCTCGAATATCAGCTCGTGATCTGACGGAGTCTCACCGCCTGCTGAGTGATATATTGGCAACAATCACTGCCACACCATACTTAATTCCTATTATAATATTGTGTTAAGTTAAAAATCTCCCAAATTTGACGCCAAAAAGGGTTTAACTGGCCTATTTTCACTCGTTATCATCGCTTCTGTTTATGCCGTTATCGTTTGCTTCCATACTCCCTCCACTGCCGAATTTACTGTTTGGGAGATGAACGGGTCCCTATGGGAGGAGGAGGGCGTAGGTGTGAAAGTTGTACTGATGTAAGTTACAATTTTTTTCAATAGGCCTAGGCTCAAAATATGGTTCAGAAAAAACAGAGACCGAAGTATATCATAATTATGTATCAGGCTTACACTTAGCTATCCTGCAGTTACAGCTTTTTGAAACGTGGAAAACCTCAAAGGGCCCAGCCAGACAAACGGTGTCCGACAAATGTGATTGGCTGAATGAAGTCATGTGACAAATCAATATATCATGGTTGGAAGGGCAATTTTCGAAATAGTTCGTGTTCTATTTGGATTTTTTTTGGGACAATGGTTTCCTAAGTGCAAGGCCCACGCAACATTTTGGGCGTGAAGCCGGAGGAATTGGATGCCATGGCAATGGTAGGCTTACAACTACTCACTGACACAGTGTCTTGACACTGGTTATTTGGTTGTGGTCATCTGGAGGATTATTTACCAAGTGTGGATATGAATGCACTTGCTATTACATGTGTGAGGATCATTGGGACAATGATTGTGGAGTAACGACATGATAAGGTTTGTGATTTTGCTACACTTGGTTGTCGCGGCATTGGCGGCAAATGCGGATATCTCGAGAGTACACATATACTTGAATTACGGCGCCATCTATTATCGACCATGGTTACTACCAGAGGAACGCAGAACCAAAAGTAAACATTGCATTTACGTGAAATATATTTTGTGAACATTTGCTGTAATTGACCTATCAAATAAACTAAACAACCATACATTTGTACGTACTTCATTAACGATGGTGAAATAGAAACCCATGGCTCATATGGGGTGGTAATTCAGCGGGGGTAAGGGCAACAAAAAGAAGCGTTACCGTGATATATCTGATGTTATATCACCACACGCAAAGCGTTTAGTCACACTAGCCATGTTTTAACACCGTCTACTATATTTTTTGATATGCAATATTGAACTTTTGTATATGATATATATTTTTGATACACTTGGTTCTGTTAAGCTTTCTGTTTCTCAAAATATCAAATTCAGTGTCATTTACCACGTCCTCTATGACCTTCAAAACACATCAAGGTCACACAAAATTTTACAGAAGTTGTGCATTGGCCTGATGCATATTTGCTATAGATTTAGAAGTTCCATTTGTATTTATAATTGAAATAATGAACTCAATGTACTTTTAATATCTTTGATGCTAGTTCCACTTAATATCATTATTGATGTCCCAATGACGGTGCACGTCAAAGACTTTTGTCTGCAAAATACCCTTGTGATAGAAAATTTGTGCATGTACATAATTTCCAGACATAATGACCATTACAAATAAATTTGGTGAAAATTAATTCCTTCTGTGACCTTGCGAACGTAGGTCAAGGTAATCCGTACTACACAACATAAAACATCTATATGTGATACATATTTTGGTATATTTGGTATCATTACCCTTATTTTTTTCGCAACATATTGAATCTAATGTGTTTTCAACACCATTTGGGTCCTGTCTTTTACAGTACTGTAGATGGCGCCACCAGTTTCCGCGCGCGTGTGTGTGTGTGTGTGTGTGTGTGTGTGTTTTTTTTTTTTTTTTTTTTGTCTTTCAATGACATTCCTACCGTCTGTTGTGATGATTCATTAGGTGGCACCACCAATATCGAACTGAACCTTGATTTCGATACACTTGATAAGTTCTCAAATTTATGTGGCGCTATCTGAAAAACTGTGAACTGTATCTTGTAAACGTTTGCGGACGGACAGGTACACTTGCTCAAGCCCCTGGTGCATGTCCCTATTTTCCCATCCCGCAGTCCAACCCAGAAGTGCGATACATTTTCCCCTCCACAAAGTTGACTGTATAATAGTATGCCAACTGAACGGTGTTATTAAGTAGGTCCTACTGTTATTTATTTATTTTTTTTAATCTGGTTGACACTGCCGCCGTGCCGGTTTCAACAGTAGCAGATATTGAGTCTTAGTCAGTTCTAATCCCACTATCATTGCGATAAGGCTGAGCGGAAAGTGGTCTTCGATGAATGCATGGTTAGTCACTGGCCACTCAAGCGAGACAAAGCTGACCGTCTCCCTCCGGCTGCCGACACCAGGACGCCCTCCGCCTGACGCAGTGCACTGCAATTAATCCTTCATTACGCAGTGGCTCAATAAACAGCTTTTGAAGAGGGGTGCGTTATGACCGCTCGCTTGTCTGTGTGATAAGAAACACAGTGCAGACCACCTGGCGCTAATCATGTGGAGTCAATGTTATCTGGTTATAGACATGTTCCACGCCAATTAGCTAGGTAACTTGAAGGAATGAAGGGCCTACCTGAATTGTAACAGAATAAGGCTATGACGTGTGTTTACTTAAAAATTTATTTTGCAATGAATTTCATTTTAAATGAAATACGGAAGACAGTCCAGTGAGACTTGAGCAAGTCTAACGGACAGGCCAACATGAGAGATCACATAAGCTCTGCGATCTATGAACAGCAGACCTAAAATGGGAAATATAAGAGATATTAGCTTCCTTCAAAAACTCAAAACACAAATCCACAAAGGCAAAACACAAAGGAGACAATATTCCTTCTTAATCCTCCACAGGTCACAATCTTAATAAAGATGCAGTTGAAATTTCTTTTCTGGGTCACACTAGGTTTATTTATCATTTGGCGAACAGTGGCAAAGTAACTTGTCTGCTAAACAGACCAAATTCCGTGTTTTCTCAAGTCCATAGCTTAGTCTGCTTTTGAGGCAACAAAAGAAACAAGTGGGTGATATGTTTATTCATTTGTTCAAGCGAAGTTGGTACAAAGAAGACCTTTTTTGAATACATAAGTACGATCACTTGCTATGATTTGTATTCTTACAGTGGATGTCCAAAAGGAACGTCCAGTGAAATTTTAAGCCAACGAGCAAGGCAAATTTCCCTAGACGAGCACATATATGAAGAAAAAAATCACTGACCGAACAAGTAAGTTCGGCAACGCAGGATGCGTTGGGTTTAAATTTCTGAAAAGACATTTACTCCTTTAAGGGAAACCACTCCTTGTCCTTGGGCTTGGGCAGGTCCAAGATAAAGTAGATGGTGCTGTGTACTCCTACTTACGTGCTGCATATTGACTTCTCTGATAAATTACGCATGATCAGATGGGACAAGGCCCATTTTTTATACTCAAAAACCTTCTACAAAGTCTGGTATTTTATTCTTTTTCGCATGAAATGCCAGACATTCTGAAACAAAAACCATCATCAACTGACTCAAACAGTGAGATAACTGATATAGTTACTCAATTCAGTGGACCTGAGTCATGTTCTCAGACATATCGTTTCCAGTTCAGAGAAATTTCACAGCAGACCAAACAGGTCAGCATTCAGTGCGTCAAACATTATTGTAATGTTGTTGCTGGCAGTACCCGGGACACCATTTTCATTGACACAATAATTGGATCTCAGGTTGGTGACCGTGATTCCTTTTTGTATTCGCACAGCACCAGATTTAGGTGGTACCAGTTTACTTTTTGCTTTCTATTATTAAATGGAGAAAACAAAATGATTGTTTATTTTGCGACATGTCATGAACTATTCGGAGGTAATACTGTCAAAATGTGGCACAGAGTCATGCCCGCACTGCCGAGTCCAGTGTATTTAAGCACAAACATACGGGAATGTGGTGAATGGTGCTTAACACGGGAAACGAGGCTCTGTGCCAACTACATTTTAATCAGAGTGTGATGTTATATGCATGCTCAGCGGCACTTTAGGTGGGAAATAGGCTGTAAGACCTACGCATTCCTGATAGGCAAGCCTGTTGGACACTTGTGTAAGTCACGGGAAATCGTTGCTAAATTGATCCATAACGGTATGCAGAGTATCAACAGCTGCTCATCTGAAAGGGAGTTTGAACAAGTATTCTGACAGGTGAACTGAACTATTTACGACAGATTCACCACAAAGTTTTTAAAACATGTAACATATAGGACGCTGAATTCCACGCTAATGCCGTCCCTTCGAATTTATGGGGACGCTCCACCATACCAGTTTCACCAACTTAAAAAATATCAATATCAAGATCATTAGAAATCTCCCAGGTAAACTTTCATTGGCAAGAACATGTATCATGGAAAGAGATACTTTCTGATGACAGAGCCAAAGATAGGATATTTCAAGGAATGTATGAACATGTTTAGATACAACAATGCCAACAACTGTACTTTGGCCTTTGCTTTGGAAAGACTGATTTCAAAGTTAAAGAGGAATGGGCCTTTCATAAAATGGTCAGTGTATTGGAATTTAACCGCTTTAATGTATGAAATATTACTTGGCCAGATTCCGATACTGCACCATGAAACAAATAAAGATATGAGTGTAATTTGAGAAGGACTGTGTTGTGACCTTCTGAGGACCACAAAAGAATCCAAGACATGCTTTGGGGCTCAAATATTCAAAGACAAGCTATTCCAAATTATGAACCCTGAAGTGATACACTTTTGCTTTCTGTATAGTCATCTTTGTCAGTGAGCACTACACTGGAAGCATTAACCACGCCAGCACACGGAGTCATTAAATTTTACAGTTATTGCTTTTAGCAAAATGTTACATTGCATGCAAACAAGGGTTGCTTTCAATGGAATCTTACACACAGACATCATGTTCAACAATACGGACTTTTCATGCAGATATCTTGGCTATAACTTTAATTATAAACATATTTATTCCAACTGGATTACTTAATGGTTACAGGAACTAATCTGGAAGCTCTCCAGTACATATAGATACACTGTACTATATACGATACACACTGCACTAAGAAGACTAATTATACTGCTAGTACGAAATTGAGTCGAATGGAGCAATACAAAATGATGCCGAATAATAAGACACTCTTGAGTAGGCCGTTTATCAAATTAGAAAATAAAGCGCCTTGATTCGGCTATAAATGTTTGGACAGCCCCAGAGGTATATTCATTTCAATGTCTGACAAATCGTTACTACCTTTCAAGAGAGCATGCATCAAAATATTGCTTGAACATTGAACTATTAGAGTAGGATTTACATCTGAAGCGACTAAGTGACACACAGTGTTCAATAGACGGACTCTTTGCATAAAAAACGCAAGACAGAATAACCGATAATGTTTTGTATCTTCAGAAGAATGAGAGCCTGCACACGTTACGGCTGCGAGGATATTAACATGAAGCCATTTAAAACGGAGCAATCAAGACCTAGCTGCGTGTGGCATGTGTTTAGATAACTACTTCCCTGCATGAAATATAAGGACTTTTTGTCAACATACAAGAGTTGTAAATTAAACTTAGACTTTAACTGCGGCAGGGAATCAGGGTCACAAACATCTGCCGGGAGATCATTCCAAGAATTTATTGTAGCGGGGAGAAATGATTCGCAAGAGTGTTTGGTGAAAAACCTAAGCTGGCGTAATTCCCCTCGCTATCTCAATAGACGCCCAGTAACGAATGCAACATCGCGTGGAACGAGATCATGTAGATATTGTGGAGTGAGCTTATTATACATTTTAAAGAAAAGAACAAGTTTAAAGTATTTCTTCCGGTTTGACAAGAGTTTGCCATCCAAGCTCTTCAAGAAATAAAGCACGTGGAGTGTATCGAGTCGCGCCTAGGCAGATCTTGGCTTCTCATATTGTACAGCTTTTAAAGCTCGTGACAGGTTTTCGGTGCAATTGTCAAACAGGACACACCCATATTCGAGGACAGGAGGAATCATGGTGGTATATAACCTGATGTGAGTCTGGCGCGAGAGTTTTCACTTAAGCCGCGTAGAAGGGCAGGTCGTTGACTGGCTTTATTGACAATGCGCGTTATGTGCTGGTCCCATGACAAGTCATTTGATACAGTAATTCCAATATGAGTGTGTTGTGTAACCTGGGGTATCGGTGTGTTTCCAAGGAGTAGGGGTGGATGAGCTGGCTTGTTTCGTTTGGATGAGATGATAACCTAATAGGATTTAATTGCGTTAAAAGTCATCCGCCAGAGCTACCCCAAACGATGGATTTGTGCAAGATTAGTATTGAGACATTTAGCCCTGGGAGCCGGCTCGTGGATAATCAAAACTACTGGTTTCATCTGAATATAATGGGATGTCACTGGTAATGTTATCAGTGATGTTGTTCATAAAAAAACAAGTAAAGGTAAGCGTCTAAGGATAGAAACTTGAAGCACTCCTGCCTCTACGGGGAGCCATGAGGGTGTCCTCCAATTGTAACACGACAATATCTGGGTCTCGATATACACTGGTTTCTACCAATCTCTGAACCAGTTACAGTTATTCGCATTGACACTTAGCAGAATTGTGTTGCTGTTGTTAATATGTTAGTCCACTATGAAACATTCACAACCGAAACAATAGTTTAGTCTTCTCAGGTATCGTGTGCTATTTATTTTTGTTTGTGACTTGCATAAATATTACATCTGATCATGCATCACAATAGTGATTTACGGTGGCAATTATGTCATTCCGTTCAGACACACGTCAGTACAAGTACACCATTTACACTGAAATTGTCACAGTAAACGAAGACACCTTCCCGCCTGGTGCTATGTTTATGTAATTGCTTAAGTCTACTATCTGTACATATCTATTCTCTGAGGCTTTAAAACCCTTCTATTACTTATGCATCCGTTGATCCGCTTGGGCGTAGAATATACATTGCGAAATGTTACATTGTCTGCAACGAATGTTTGCTTTCTAAAGGAATCTTATGCATAAGCATTCTCAAATTCAACTTAACACACTTTTTGTGCAGACATTTTGGCTCTATCTGCGTTTTAACGTATGCTGTATTCTACCGATATCTGAACCAATTACAGTTACTGACATTGGACACTTATCAGAATCGTGCTGCTGCTGCTATAAATATTTCAATGATTATTTATTTATTTATTCTTTCATTCATCTATTTAGTTTATTTTTTGTCTTGATGTAAATGAAATATTTACATCTGAGCATGTAGCAGAATAGTGATTTACGGTGGCAGTTATAATTTAATTCAGGCACACATCTGTACAGGTACAGTATTTAAACTGAATTAAATTTATCAAAGTAAACGAAGACATGTTCCCATCTGATGCTATATGTTTATCTAATTCCTTACATCTGGGATCTGTACATGTGTATACTCTGAAGCTACAGAACCCGGCTGTCACATATGCATCCGTTGATCGGTTTGTGAGTAGAATTGATATTGCGATGTGCGGGGACTCGTAAGTGTTAGTGATGGCCCATAAGAGTACATCTTAATTGCATCGCACTTATGCGAAATAAAGAAGTGCATAGTACGCTCATTATACTAACGAGAGTAATATAGTTGACATTTGTGCGTTCAATGTCCACAACTTTTATGCCTGTAACATGTTTCAAGAATGTGATGTACATATGGAACCATTTCATTTTCACACTTAATGCACATAAAGTACACAGAGTTTAATTTACGCTTCAGATATGTAAGTTGCTTGAAAGTTCACTATATATGAATTTACACATGTTCGCACATATAAAGTTATACACACTTAAGATAAGACACCACCAGACGCCACTGATAGAAATAGGTGCCCGAGCTTGCAGAGTACCAAATGAAAGATGGCCCACACGTGGCCACGGGTACACATATTATTGAAACAATTGCAGGTTTTATGTAAATTTACCGGTGCTGATAATGTAATTATGATATACCTTAACGATTCTATGCAAATTACTTCTATTTGATATCCACCCGAATCCAGGGTCAGTAGATATCTTCACTCTGTAAACACTCAAAATTTCTCATGATAACGTCCTAGTTTAAAAAGTCCTAGTAAACTCGATGAACTCTATAAAATATTCTGGCTGATTCCGAAAAAGTCGACATTCTCACTTTGTCTGAAACATGGCTCGATGGTAGTATTCCAAGTGAAGTCTGTATGAAGGACAGGGCTACCCTGTTCCTGTTGTACTGACTTGGAATCAACAACCAGCGAATGTTCATGGGTGAAATTTCGACTGAACTTTGGCCTAGTGTTATTAGGGATGTGTTATCGCCAACCTGGCCAGCGTGTATTGAAGTTGTACTGTTCAATAATGAGAAAAAAAACCTGGGTTTTGTTTGTGTCCGAAATAATGTATCAAGGGGCCTCTGCTAAAACTTATAATAGCTGCCTATCCAATCGACATCTCTGTGTAACGATTGGCGGCCAATCATCTTCTGTACGTCCCATTAAAGCAGGGGTACCCCAAGGATCTATCTTGGGGCCACGGCTGTTCCTGGTGTTCATAAAGGACTTTACTGATGGCATTTCGTGCGACATTTACCTTTTTGCTGATGCCACCAACATATTGGAGATTATATATGGCCCTATGACTTCTGGTGAAGGGATAAATACGGACATTGGTAGAATCTTTGTTTGGAGCAAAAAAGTGGAAAGTTACTTTTGATGCAACTGAATCCTCAGGCCCTTGTTCTCCACAAAACCAAACAAACATGACCATTCAACCTTTCTTCTTGGCGAAATTGTGATCTCAGATGGTACAAATCATACTCACCTGGAAAAAAACCCATAATTTGGAATGGAATGCTCACATCACTGGAATCATTGATAAAGCGAGGAACCGTTTAACTTTATTTTTTAGACTGGTTTACAATTGTCGATAATTGCACGAAAGATCTTGCAAATTTACCAGGGGCGTACTCCACGCCATTTGCTTCTCAATAAATTAGGTTGGCCAACTTTGGCAAAAAGACGTCATTATTCTAAACCCATTTTATTCTAAAAATGATCAACAGCTGACTCCGCTGATCTTTGGGAACTGATCCCAATCGATGCTAGACAGCCTACTATCCATGTTCGGAACCGTCGCGGCTTGAGGCAAGTCATGTTCACGTCGAAACGTTTCAAAAATTCTTTCCTTCCCTCTACTTTGAAACTCTTGAATGACCTACCGGACGACATAAGGCAATCTCCTGCACTTAATTTAAATCGAAACGGAAAAGTACCCTACTATCTGTTGGTCCTATCCCAGTTGGTACCCACATGGCAAAATATTTCCTAATCTTTTGCCGACTCAACTCTCATCTTCATAGATTAAATGTTCTTCCATCTGCAGCATGTGATTGAGTCAATCTAAACGTAGTTGTTTATATAGCTGGTAATGTATTGATTACTAATCTCACACATGGTAATGATAATCGTTTTTTTCTAGTGAAAAGTTATATATTTTTGATGTTGTTTAAAATTCAGGATTTTTCCCCACAGGTGGATCACTGTGCCCAGTGAGTTTCTCATCTCTAATGCCTAGAGAAAGCCACTTTGCAGGGGTAAGACTACTTGATAGTATAGTTTTAACCTGGGCACTTGCCACAGAGCAAGTTTTACATGGAAAAATAAAATGAATATCTCAGATGAACAATTATAAGTATGAAAGGAAAATTACCTCTAAACTATTAATGAAACCTTTCATAAAATGTTAAACTTATAATAATAGGTTAAGTCTATTTTAGGACAGTAAAGCTTGCCTCATCAGTGAAGTGTTTGCCAAACTGAAACAATGGTGTTTTGCCCTTTAAACACTACACTTTTATGGATGGTTATATCCAACAGAGCCATATGCTGTGGCATCATGAGCACATGCTGTCAAAATGCACTCAGTTTATAGATTTCACAAACTACTCTGGTGATTAACCCCACAGGTGTCTGAAACCAATTGACACCTATGCATGGGTGGTGGTCAGTACACACAAACTGTACGAGGGTCTCATTAATTTTGCCTGTAAAAAGTTTCTAACATCTTCAAATTGAAAATGCCTGGCACATTACTGATATTGACAGGCATACTAATCAGAAGGTTTTACAATTTATGTTAATGCTGCTATAATTAACCTCAAATTTACTCTAAGATTGGAACTTTTAACATGCATTACCCTATGACCACAAGTGTCCATCCCCGCGATGCCCTCTCCAGTCAGTTGGGGGTGAGAAAATTCTATGCTTTGCTGGCTCTGTGAAAGGAGTCAATTTCATTACAGATGCAAGGCCGTTAATACATTGAGTTGGTACGAAATGAATTTCATACTAGCATATTGATCAATTGATTTGTCCTCTAAACTGCAATGTCCTGTGTGTTTCTAACATATGATCGTGTGTCTCTCTGTGTCTGGAGAGCCATCTATTGAGTACCTCGGTACTACTAGTTGATCCGGGTTAAATAAATATGTTTGAATAATTATAAAAAAAAAATTACACTCGTATGCCATTCATTGTGCTGTCATTCCACCTATCAAGTGCGCATCATGATCACTGATCCTAGATCATTTCCGCCGATTGACAATTAAACGCGTACATGCAGGCACACTGGGGACGCTACGTGGCAGTTTGCTGGGGTTCATTAAATGGTTAGCGCGCTTGCCAGACTGAAATTCATCGCGGGACAATGTCCTCCGTGCGAACTTGTGGAGTCAACCAAGCTAAGATTGCTTTATCTGGCTGTTTAAATCGAGATATAAATCAAATCATGCAAACTAAATGACTCGGTAAATGATACAATTTAGATGAGCAATTGGAGACTATACATGGAAAATAAATATCTATTGATGGTGGGATTAGGTTCAGAACCTAACCGTTCTTCCGAATAATGTTCCCATATCAATTACTGTGTGTCGTGGCAGGCCTTAGGTGCTTTAAAGAAAGAACCTGCCTTGCCTTTCAGGGGAACATTTCGCTTTCGACTTTGTCTTGCAGCACAAGACGATAAATCGATGCAGGAGTTAAAAAAAAGAAAGCAAGAAAGAAAGAAAAAAAAGGAAAAACCTCACTGCTTCTGTCTAGACAGTAAAATATAGAATAAGAATGAGAATAGCTTTTAACTTTCCATGAACTGCTATACGGTGAGCGTGTATAAAAATCAGCGAAGGCAATTTTTTACTGTATACCATGTTTACATTGGTACGATGTGCAACGTGAGACGCTTGTCCATATGCCTTTAGACAAACCATATCCAGTTCAATCATGAGATAAAATGTAATTCTTTGTTACACTATGTTTTTTTCTGTTAAGTAATCAAAACATACAGGGTGAAAAATGTAGATGTTATCTGGTTTTAGAATATCTTCCTCCCATCAACATCTATATGCTAACCCGACAACCCCAAAACGTTTATTACGTAAAAAATGCTGCTCAAATATCTCCTGGCCTATCATTTTTTTTAAAAAACCCGAATGTAATTTTAAAAAAACAACCCAAAACACAAAAAAACCCAAAACAAATAAAAAAAAAAAGAAAAAAAGAAAGAAAAGAAAAAACACCAAAAAACACCAACCCCCTACCCCCCCCCCCCAATGCCTTGATACAGTAACTGCTTTTTAGCAACGTACTACAGTCTGCAGTACATATACAATTATACCATTTTCAAACTTTGACCTCGCAACATTATTTGAATGAGGTAGAAGCAAATAAACATATATTAAGGAAACAAAGGCAGTAATAAGGCCAAACCATCTGCACAAAATGAAAGTTGTTCAATGTCAATGATGTTGAATGTAAAACTACAACAAATTATCTTGTATCTCCGTCTGCATTCAAAAATGTTGCATTTTCGACTACCTTAAGTCCTTCAAGTAAACTTGGTTTGTCTGGATCTGTTGTTGTGTATTGATACGACAAAGCTTCTTAATGTCTATGTGCTTAATTGTTTTACTATATCATGGTGTTAACTACGATTCCTTGAAAAGGAGGTCAACGATTACAGTATTTTGAAGACGGGTCCTGTAAGTGGGCCTTCACTACAGCCTGAGCCCAATCACGCTCAACCTGTACGACACACATTCTCGCGATTTTTCGAAAACATCATAATGCTGTTTTGCCTTCAGTAGAAATTTGTAAACGTTCTCAACACCCTCCGATCCGAGCAAAGATCGTTTCCCATTATGTAAAAATATCCTCATTGTACCTTTTAGTGTTAAACTGGACAATAAGTCAACAGCTTCCCTCAGGGTACTTCGGACCGGTCCACCAAAGGCGGCGGGGGGGGGGGGGGGGCGCTGTCCACCTAGATCAGTCTTCTCTTCTGTATGGACACGCGGATGCTTGATGAATGAGAGGTCTTGTTACGAGGAGCTTGTAACGGGCATCATAATTGCAATTTTGATGAGCCAAACTTTTGTTGCGATTAGCACTGAAAGAGGTAACCGATAGATGCATTATCAGAACCGACTGCAACACCCATAAACATTTCACTCCATGTTTGAAAAGTCATAGCCATGACGCTCCAGCTAAATTCCATGCAGATCAAGACAGGCATATAAGCTGGCTGTAGTAGAGATAACATGTCTAAAAGTTTAGACTGTTTTATGTTAAAAAAAAAAAAAAAAAAAAAAAACAAAGAGAGAGAAAAAAAAAGAAAAAGAGAAGAAAAAAAGACAAATCGTTTTGGTCATGACAATAAGGTGCCCAAATTAACGCATTTTCTACGATTTTTCTTCCGTTTTCCATTCTTATAGACTCGTTATGGGCCTATTTTGTTTACCCAGTCCACGTAGTGTAGATTTTATGCATAACACCGTTTATGCAATGGCTTAAGATACTATCCTTTGCACCAGTAGTTGAAGATATCTGTGCAATGTCTATTTTCGAGTAGCAATGATAACGGACAGAGTATTCTTTCCTTTTATATCCAAATCATCTTACATAAGCTTGTTTTGCTATAGCTTTAGGAAACAGGCGTAAAACTGCAACATACTTTACAAACTTACGAACTATTTAAGATTAATGAAACATGATATTTTGCTTTAGAATATCAATCAACCCTCAACCACACAGTTGTCGAGCGTAAAGTAGTATTTTGTGTAGCATAATATATGCAGCTCTGGATAGGTCTGAGGCATGCTGGTAGCAAAACACCGTACTTTATTGCAAGCGATTAAATAAATAAATAAGCAAACAAATCAAAGTCACCTGGACCCCCGACCGTGCAAAACGGTCATTTTGGACGACTTAACATGACCTGTTACAAGTTATCCTCTTTGTCCTCAGATAAAACCGATTCAACAGCTTTCTTTTGACAAATACGGGGCGAAATATCTACCTGTCGACGCATTGATCTCACACACAATATCCATGCAGTTTTGTTTTCAGTTCGACAAAAAAAACCAGTAAAAATATTGAATTTTAAACAAATTGTACTCTGACATCCAGATGTTTCTTGAGCTAGAACAGGTAAAGCGAACACTCTTGGTACTTTGTGTAAAAACAGAAAATAAATATTCATATATATATATATATATATATATATATGTGTGTGTGTGTGTATGTGTGTGTGTGTGTAGAAACCTTGATCAATAGTGATGTGAGATCTGTTGGCCGTTAGACTGTCAGAGGATTGAGTTATAACATGGAGGTAGAAACTAGTTTGTTCCTCGATGGTTATAAATATGTGTCAGCTGGTGTCCCCGGCCAGTGGGTGGGTGCTTCTATTAAAAATCTGGCTTACTTGTTTGTGTGGACTTAGACTCATTTCTATCAGATTTTTGCTGGGCTTGTAATTGAAACACATTTTCAAAATAAAACCGGAGGATGACTACACAGATTGCACATATGAATGCATGTTTTACGCAGGTGTGCATATGACCTAGTTTCATGGTTCAATAATTATAACGGTGGTATATCTATCTGTCAATGCGAGTTTGCGAAACACCATGCAAACAATTGGAGTGGTGACAAATATGTGAATATCAAAGCTTGTATCTGCTTCAGAATATTATCTGATATTGCAAACAAATGTAAGCGGCATGGATGTACTCTTCAAAAGCGAAACAAACATAATATTCTCTCACACCAAGGAAGCTACTTGCTGACAAACACGACATGCCTTGTTCATCTGCGAAAACAATGACATGTGGAAACCATGTGCTGGAGCCTGAGCTAGTGGAGTCATGACCCGAACTTGAGCCTTCATTAATATTAATATAGAAGGACAAAACAAAGAAGTATCACTCACCGTTTTATAATGTTGCCTGCTTGCAAGAACAAAAGTGCAGAACTTGCAGATAAAACTCTTGCCGGTAACTTGGTTCAAAACATACGATTTATAAGATCCCGCCCAAGGAGTTCGCACTCTGCGTGTTGTCAATTTTAACAGTTAATCCTTTGTTTGACGCTCATATGATATTCTTTGGGCAGTTTTGTGGCTTTGATCCCTTTAAAAAATCATTTGTACCTTCGATCCAGGCAATAATCCCATAAGAGTATAATGATAAATTATATCAAAGACGTGTGCTGTTTTGAATGTGCAGGGCTAGCTGTTATTATGTGCATGCAAATTCAACAGCACATGCGGTCTTGAGGTTAAACATGTCGGGTCACACGCAGTCAAGGTCGTTCGACGAGCGGGGCATTGCACAGCTGTCGTCTGCTAGCCTCTGCACGCGGGCAAATACATTTTTGCGTACCATGCACGATCGTTCGAACATAATGACACACAAAAGGGCACGATCGGCTAAAGCAAAATAATCACATGAACCGTGAATACTTCTATGTCATACTGACGGGTGAATGAATGAATTAATGGGCCTGTGCAAATAATCCAAAGCACACGAAACGTAATGTCTGTAATCAATTTGACAATTGCATATTTTGGTTCTCATGCGCCCACAGGGAGAATATGCATGTTTAGTGTGCGAAAGATTCTTGCCCTGTGCGCCTTTAATTTGTACCCCTCGGCATATTTACCAAACCAGAATGATAAAGGGGTGCTCAATACCAATGCAGACACAAATAGACTAATCATCAGTAAATTTTGCGGAATATTGTGCAAGCCCAGTGTTAAACAAGTTAATGAGTATTGCAGAGCAATACATATTCCCCCGCTCGTCGCCCACGAGGTTGAATGGACTACTATATAGGGGTGTGACCTACACTGTGACCTAGATATTTGACCTAGTGACCTAGTTTTGCGTCGTGACACACTTTTAGGTCACAATACATTATCAGTAAAATTTTGTAACAAGAAGTCAAATTTTTTTAAGAATTACAGTAAGGACATGAAAATACTGTACATTTATGTATAACTGTGACCCAAATATTTGAACTAGTAACCTAATTTTACTGTACGACACATTTCCATGTAAAGTTTCACATTTGTGTAAAATTTCATCAATCTAAGTAAAAGGACAAAAATGTTATGGCCCCGACAAGTTTTTACATGGATTTCACATTGTGACCTAGATTTTGAACCTAGTGACCTACTTTTGCCATGCTACACTCCAGCACCCCAAGAAGTATGCACATAACAAAGTTAGTAGCTGTAGGTATTATGGTATAAGAAATTTGGTGCCGACAAGGTTTGACACAGAATGTTATACTGTGACCTATATATTTGACCTAGTGACCTAATTTCCCCTCATGACACACTTTTGGGTCAAAGTACATTATCATGTAAAATTTCATAAAAAGAGGTCCAAAAGTTAAAAAAATTAGTCAGGACCTGAAAATTCTGTATATTTACATATCGTGGTGACCCAAATATTTTTACCTAGTGACCTAGTTTTGCCTTATGACACTTTCTTAGACTAAGCTTCACATTTGTGTAACATTTCATGACTCTTAGTAAAAGGACAAAAAAGTCATGGCCCGGACAAGATTTTTCATACATATGTATTCTGTGACCCAGATATTTGACCTAGTGACCTATTTTTGGCACACGATATACCTCTATCCTAGAAAGTATTAACACATTAAATTTGGTGGCTGTGGGTGTTATGGTGTTGGAAATATGGCCCGGAGAAGCTTTGGACGGACGGACTGACGGACGGAAGGACGGAAGGACGGACGGACGGACGGACGAGGTGCAAACCTATAGTCCCCCACCAAGTGGGCGGGGGACTAAAAAACAACACTGACTTTCACATGTAGCGAACAACGGCCATTTTTATTCAGCTAAGCTTGAAAATTGCCGCAAGTGTTAAAACAAAAGGGGACAGCACACATATTAATATCAAATCACCAATAAAGGTTAAAAATGTAAAAGGTTTGGCTCACACTAGTAATAAATGTTGATATACCGTTCATGATTAAAGTAGAAGAAGAAGAAGAAGAAGAAGAAGAAGAAGATGATGATGATGATGATGATGATGATGATGATGATGATGATGATGATGATGATGATGATGATGATGATGATGGCCAAAGCAATCCTAAGTGGATCCAGGATGCGGACACGAACGCGTCTCCCCCACCCCCCAAAAATAATCAATTAATTTCTAAAATGAGGGGAAAAGAAAGAGAAAAGACACCGAAATAGGAAAGGAGATCGTAGAATCAAGTCGTTTGTCGCTCATCAAGACGAAAAAATATGTCTTCAGATCCGTGTTTCTAAAAAACAAACAAACAAAACAAACAAACATAAAACAAAAACAAAAACAAAAAAAAACAAAACAAAAAAAAAAAAGAAAACAAACAAACAAAACACCCACCCACCCAAAAACAAACAAAAACAACACCAAGAAAAGAATATATACAGTTCTGCACACAATGTATTGTACAGGATGAAAAGCTCTTTATGTCACAAACACGTGACTCTAGAATAACTGAAAAATGAAGTGGTTATTGACCACGCGAAATGCAAAAGGAAGCAATTTGTTACACAGTAACACATGTATACAGATAAAAAAAGAATGCATTAACTTGAACATGCAAACCATACGTTACAAGCACCACAATATGACAAAAGGCAAGGACACAGAGGGAAATCTAAACACAGGTATAATTAATTCAGGGGGCTGTTTGCATTCCGTATTGAATATGTTATTGAGCACACATTGAACGGGTTGATTGCAGAGGATTCTGGCGAATTGCAATGCATTCTCTCATGAATTATACAAACATTGTTATCAATTTTGTGTCCTCTAACTTTAAAAGAGTGTTAAACATGTTTTGATCACAAAATTTTCATTACCTCTAAATACTGTTTAAATTCTAAGTCAGTTTTGCCTAATTTGTATACAATGCCTATGCTTCCAACCAAGGCAGTGGTTCCCCAGGGCTCTATTCTGTGGTCCCCAATCTTCTCTTCTGAACGGGCTGGCTGAAAAGTTCTACGCCTAAGTAAGATATCTTATTTGGATGGAAACAAACTTTTGCAACCAACAAGTAGAATCATTTAATGAATCATAGTCATAAGAAATGCAACTTTAGTGTGATATACCAGTTCTTTGTACCAGACCATCTTGACAAAACTGGCTGTGGGACAGTCATCAAGTACCTGCAACTGAAAGGGCTAACCCCAACACATATACATGCTGACATGGTCTCCATTTTAGGGGATGATGCCCCTTCATTTTCCAATGTTAAGAAGTGTGCAGCGGGATTCAAGCGTGGCAGAGAGAGCCTTGACGATGACGCGCGTCCAGAAAGGCCTTCAATATCAAGCACGCCCATTTACCGGGGGCATGACATGGTGATAGCTGATCGACGATTGACCACTCGACATATTGCCAGCGTTGTGGGCATCTCTCATGAGAGAGTTGAGCACATTATCATCGTGGGGGTGGGAATGACTAAAGTTTCTGCAAGATGGGTGCCAAAGCTCTTGACAGCTGATCAGAAATGTGCCAGATTCCTGGTGCCCCGTGACAATTCATGCCGTTTTGAAGCAGATCCCGATGATTTTGGCCCGATCTGTAACCATGGATAAGACCTGCAATCATCACTTTGAACGGGAAACCAAAGATCAGTCTAAACAATGGAAGCATCCGGTATCGCCCCCCCCCCCCCAAAAAGCCAAGTCGGTTCCTTGGTTTAAACATATTTTATTTGTAAATAAAATTGGCCGACAGTCTCACCACCCTATATTAAGGCCTCTTGTGCATTTATAACAGGACAACATAATACAGTAAAATTGTGAACATCAGTACACGGATAGGTGACATACGGGACCAACAATAAGAAAGGGAGAAAGGGGAACGATGATGATGTGTGAGCATTGTTAAAATAATATTACTTATACTATTTGCAGACTTAAATTCAAGTTATATTTTGAATCTCCAGAAAGTCTAAGATAATTGTGCACAGCCTTGAATATCTTCTCGTTTTGTCTTGCAATCATTTCGCTTCCTTCGATTCCAAATAAAACACTTTTCAGGTTAAAAGTACCAAATGTGGTTATTTTACATTGTAGTTCGTTTCTTAGTATAACATATTTGTTGCATTCAAAGAAAAAGTGATGAACAGTCTCCCGACTTGCTCCACATGAGCACGATGGAAATTCGCCACCTACAATTTTGTACAAATCATTATTCATCTGACTGCAGCCCATTCTCATTCTGGAGTGAATTATGGCGTAATTTCTTTCTCCTAAATAGTACAGTTCGTTGCGTCGGTTCCTTCTGCAGGGAAGGTGGTGGCTTCAGTCTTTTTTGCATTCCAAGGGTATTCTGCTGATTGACTATTTTGAAAAAGGCCAGACTATCAATGGAAGATATCATGCTGACCTTTTGAGAGAGTTGCATGAAGCTAGCAAAGCTATGTGTAGAGTTGTTCCAGCTTGAGAGATTCACAGAGAGTAAACGGACGCGTTTTAACGGCATAGTGCACTTCTGCAGCACTTTTCACAGAAAATACAACTTTGCTCCAAACATGTCCTTATATACCCTAGACCATGTAAATTATCTGTTTTTTTTAAAGTATACATTTGGATCAAGCTATGAAAATAATGAAATCTCTGTACGTGTTAATAAGTTGAAGTTTAACTGATTTTATAAAAACTCTAATTTTACCTGTTTTGCAGGATAAAACTAAGACAAAAAAAAAGAACAAACAAAAAACAACAAAACAAAAAAAACTAAACAAAACAAAACAAAAAACACAAAAACAACAACAACAACAACAACAACAACAACAACAACAACAACAACAACAACAACAACAACTACAACAAATACTGAGCAAATATTAAATGTTGGAAAAATTGTTTTCTTATGGAAAATGAAACAGTACACTTCTAACGTTAATAAGTTAAAAAAATGGATAAGGGTATTGGTTCAAAATTTACCGGATGTTTAAATTAAAGTAAACGTTTTAAAATGACAGATACTACACAGCAATAACATTAGCATTAAGCCCTTTTTAAAAAAATTAAAATACGGTTTTGCGCCAATTGCTCTTTCATTTGACATTATAAACGGAATCAGTTTTTTTTAAATTAAAGTTACAGTATTAAAATTAAAAACATTGCATAGCAATAGAATTAAAACTATGGCCTTTGAAAAATAACAAAATACCAGAATCAAACTTGATGTCAGGTTTTCTTTCAGAAAATATATACTTTTTAGGATATTCGATGGTAACCATATATAGCAATTTAATTTGAAACTAGAAAAGAAGATTTGCTTGAAAGCAAATCTGTCTGTGTGCCTCCAAAAGTTGTTAATATTAAATGCTACAACTTTTGTCATCTGGTACTTCACATTTCATTAAGTTTATGGCTGGATGAAAATTTCAAAGTCTTAATGACCTTGACCTTTGACCTTTAAAGGTCACATATAAATTGCAAAAATGTACAGTGTTACAATACCTACAATTTTTAATCCCAACATGAGCCAAATCAGATGAAAATTGACCAAGGTATGGCACGATGAAACTTTCAAAGGGCCAAGTGACCTTGACCTTTGCCCATTAGAAGTTACATGTTCTTACAAAAATGTACAGTGTTACAATATTTAAAATTTGAGTCGAACATGATTAGAATTGGATGGAAATTGGCCAATTTATGACTAGATGACTCTTTCATAGGTCCAAATGACGTTGAACTTTGACCTTTATAGGTCACATGTAAGTTTCAAAATGTGAAGTGTTACAATAGCTGTAATTTGAGCCCAACATGATCAAAATTGATGAAAATGGCCAACTTATGGCTAGAAGAAAGCCACCATCGAAAGTGGCCTTTGACCTTAAAATGACTTTTGACTTTGAAATGACCTCTACCTGAAGCAGACCTTGACCTCAAGAATGACAATTTGGCTTAAAATTGACCTTTGAACTTGTAATGACCTTGATATTTGAGATGACCTTTACCTTGTTATGATCGAACTCCCATACACTCGGAACCATATCTACTATAGTATGTAAGATATTGAAGATTTAAAATTTTAATTGGCCCTCGTTTGCATAATTTTGAAAAGCATGACCTCTCATTATTAAAAAGGCGAGACTTCATCTATAGAAGTATAATTGTGCCAAGTTTGGAGTTTCTACGTATAATACTTTTCAAATGAAATGTCGGAGAAATTTGCCTGGAAAGAAAGAAAGAAAGAAAGAAAGAAAGAAAGAAAGATTTTCTAGAAAAACAATATGTCTGTGTTGGCCCGCAGACATAAAAAATACACAAGAGATATAATGTATACCACGCCCTAAATGCGGTGACGTTTCCATGCACGATCTCTTTGTTCCTGTAACTGTTTCATCTTACAGGTAACACAGGCCTTAAGTTTCGGTATGATGATGATATCATGAGTAGGAATATATGTCTCTAAAGCAGTGAGAAGGGATTTGCGCAGTAAAACACGATATTATTGACACTATAAAAAATCAAGACCTGCCTGTGTCAAATGGGGGTAGCAAGGGCAGCATAACTTAAATTTTCAAAATCTGCTATGCTTGGTATCCCAGTTTTTACTTGTTTGAAGGGGAAATCTGTGCGATGAGAAGTAGAAAAACTGCAGAATAGAATGATCGGACGTGGAAACAGAAGGCAACAAAATACCTGAATCTAAAATATCACCAGGAGAATCATTGATGGTCAGATCAAGGACACTGTATGCCAAGTCGTTAGTACCAATTGCAGACAAAGGTCATGATAAGAATCCAAAGAACTGCATCTGTTGTTAACATTACCGATCAGAATTAGAGTTTGGGATTCCCGATTATATTTTGGAGCACTAGTAATTGAGTGATCAAAGTCAAGGAGAAACAAGTCTTCATCTGATTTAGTGGTATAGTCACTAGGTGGGCGATAATGCACCCCTAAGAAACCAAAGATGAGTCGGAAATTCACCGATAACCAAGCGCTGGTGATTATTACAAAGTCAACACGTTGGCCTCAGAGCAAACAGTCCCTCGTGTAAATGGCCACTCCACCTGCAGTGCAGGCCCTGCAATCCTGTCGTTGCGAGCGTGCATTCTGAAACCTACATAATGAACAATAGTTCTCTCGGAATATGACTATTGAGCCATGTTTCAAACAGAGTTAGATTTTAAAAAAATCAGCCAGCGAAGACCCAGCAAAGAGCTGTATTAGGTCTCTTGGACTTTACAGACTACCAGGTTAGCATGAGATACGAGTCTTTTTTTTTCTTTTTGTAGGAGTGAAGGAATCTGCGGGCCCTGGATTTGGGTGAATACCAACTGCAAGCTCATTTGCACAAAAGCAATATGATATGTGAAAGCATGGGTTGCGTGGTCGTGATTAACTTGAGCATAGTTTATGTCTAATAATTTTTATAAGACATTTATGAACATGATAGATACCATTGGCAACTAATATGTTGTATACAAATTCCCATAATGGAGATTCAAAAGCACAAAAAACCTCTTAAGATATGGCTTCTGCAATACTTCTAGACAACATACTTGACCTGGAGATTCATGTGATACAAACATAGTTGATATCATCAGAAGCAAATGGAACAGAAATTCAAGGAGCATAAAGCTCATGTTGTCGACATATGCTGTACACAGCTACCGGGTAACATTGCCCTCAGTAACGCAGAGGGTAATAATGATAATAATAATAATAATAATAATAATAATAATAATAATAATAATAATAATAATAATAATAATAATAATAATAATAATTGGGTAAACATTCTTGAAAATGACACAATTATACTGCATTAAATAAACATACTAAATTGGCAGAATGTGACTATGCATACAAAACGATTTTGTTTGTTTTGTGTAGTTGAATATGCAGTTCGTTGCAAGTTTGATGGCTGAATACAAGATGGACAGGTCACGTTGCCTGTACAATTACACAAATAGGGTTAAATTGTATTGTCAAAGTACCTGTTCGTGTGTACAAGAGGCATATGTATTGGCATTGCAGGAAGAGGGAAAATAAACATGACGACAAATAAGTAAAAAATCAGAAAATGCACACATTGGCCATGTTATAATGACGTAACGTTGTTAGCATTTAGTTCATTGTGCGCATAGACCTATATCAGTGTAGTTCAATCAGCATAAATATAAAAATCATGACACTCCCATGTTACATGGTGCTGTCGCCAGTAAAGAACAGCAAGAGGACGTTATAGAACACAAATTTTGACACTTGATCAATAACATGAAATTAAGTGCGACAATTTGCACGAATACAGTGCGACAAGTTGCACGAATACAAGAAAAAGAAACAAAATTATACAAGGTATCAGAACACATAATTAAAGCCACTTAAAACCAATAATTATAGGGATGATCAGAAGTCAACAGGGATGGGGGTGGGTGGGGTAGGGTGAGCAACAACTGAAATGCAAAATATAACTAGAAAAAATTTGCTTCACTGCAAATCTGTCTGGGTGCCTTCAAAATGAGGCTAGTTTGAAATGCTACACTTTGCCATTGTTCAACGCAATCTAAATTTCGTGTATTAGCCTAATTTTTATAAAGTAAAATGCCACAATTTTGGTTCTTGGTTCATTGGATGTGGCCATGTCACACACTTATAAAATGAAGTTTGAATGAAGCTAGTATCTATAATAGTCTTGAAGCTATTCAACATTTTAATTTTGTGTATTTGCCTAATTTGTATAAATTGAAAGCCTACATCTTTGGTTATAAGTTCATTGGAGGGGGCTTTGCCTCAAACCCATAAATTGAAACAGGAATAGCACCTCCATCTAATATAGTTTTGAAGCTATTCAAGATTTACATTTTGCATGTTTACCTAATTTGCATAAATTAAAATCCTACAACTTTGGTTCATGGTTCATTGGATGCGGTTTTGCCACAAACATATAAATTGAAGTTACAATGGCACGTTTATGTATAATAGTTTTGGAGATATTCAACTTTGAAACTTTCAAAGCCCCATATCAGCATAATTTGAAATTCTACTTAACTTATACTGTCCATTATATTGGCAGGTGTCACAAACCCATACATGCACATTGAAATTTTGAGTATCTGCAATATTTTGGAAGATACGGAGCTTTTACAATGTTAATGCTAAATTCGCATACTTTTAATCATCATGACTATTCCAAATGAGATGCACAATTTCACTGGTTAGGTCAGTGACCATTGCAAGTTTGGTAGTTTTCGGAAAAATAGTGCATGAGAAAATATCCGGACCAACTAGGTTGTGAAGAAGAAAGGAAGGAAAGAAAGAAGCAAAGAAAGGAAGGAAGGAAGGAAGGAAGGAAGGAAGGAGAAAGAAAGAAAATTCCAGTGTCTTTTAATACACTGAAACCTCTCTAAAGTGGGCACTCTTGGGACCAGAGAAAAGTCACCCATGGGACGAGAGAAAAGTCACCCATGGGACCAGAGAAAAGTCACCCATGGGACTAGAGAAAAGTGCCCACTCCTCAGAGGGTCAGCCCTTCTGGGCAGTATGGATGAGTATGTGTGCATGTATATGTACATGTACAATATTCATACATGCACATATATATATATTTGTACAGTGTATACATATTATAATTCAAGGGGATGTGTACAGCGTATACATGCAATAGAAAACTGTCTTTCTTCCGTTACTACATAAACAAATTTTCACAGAAGCTGTCAAGAAACTACATAAACATGTACCTGTGAACCAAGACAAAACTGTGCTGTGTCAGTATTGGCTATGAAGAACAGGCTTCATCTCATTGGTTACAAGAAAACAAAGACATGAAAGTGTCCACCGAGATGACACAAAGTCTACACTCCTTGGTCTGGCCAACTCAGCTCTGTATGTAGTCTATTTTTAACAGAGGGTACACTCAGACTTGTTGTGCCCAGAAGTCTGGAGACGGAGTTCCCTTGGGACTGATGAACTGAGCAGACTGACATTGCCTCAGGCAAAACAGGCCAGCTAGGACACCAGTTTTAGTCATGGTGCTTCGACAGATCTGTTGTGCACTAGTGGAAACAAAAGCCTGCCTGGTACATATGGCAGCATAGAGTCAATCTGTTCCTGCATGAACTGAAAGAGATACTCTGTATTTTATTGAGAGCCTTGTTACACAGTTGATGGGACCCCCCCCCCCCCCGATTTGCTACAAGACCCAAACCTTCCAAAGCGTACACTTAGCATGCATGGATAGAAAGCTGTGATACAGGTTCAAGCCAATTAATTATGAATGCAAAATGGTTGACTGACACCATGGAGGTCAAGCAATAGGTCATACAGCAGGCAGTTCAAAGCCTGTGTGTGGATTGGGGAGAAACTTGGTGAATTTAGCATGCATTAAAATTCCCCAAGTTTTGTTTGTATGCTATTGGATTTGCCAGTTGTCTCAAACCTATATGTGTAAGTTACAACGATGTGTCTATCTCCAATAATTTAGAAGATATGAAGCTTTTAAAATTTTAATTGCCCCTCATTTGCATTATTTTAATCATCATGACTGTTCCAAGTCAGGTGCCTAATTTAACTGGTAGGTCATTCACCATGGGAAGTTTGGCGGTTTTCGGAGTAGTAGGGTCCGACAAAAACTCCGGACAAATCTGGTCGTAAAGAAGAACGAAAGAAAGAAAGAATAAAAGAAAGAAAAAGAATTCTTGGATAACAAAATGTCTGGGTTGGCACCCAGACATAATGAAACACAATTCACGATTTCGGAAATTGCGGCACCTACATCTTCACCACAAATTTTGGTTGTTGCCGGCGAGAAACCTGTCGATGACTGTGAAGTCCAAGTGTGCTGGACAGATACTGAACTGCCGGCGGGTGCACATGTATGACTTGCTAACGTTACATTAAGGCAACAACAAGCTCATCATTGTCTCTGCCCGTGCCTTGGCATTTTCTATATGTGCACCAGATTTAGCCCCGTTGGCATATTTCTCGTCTGCTTTGGCGGGTAATTCGATTCCTTATTCTACACAATTTGAGACCAAAAAGCTTCATGCCCGCCGAACCCGGCTTTGTATGGCGTGCTTTGGTTATCAAGCATGTTTAACTGATAGGTCTACCTCGTGATCTATAGTTACAGAATAATTATCCAAATCAGCTACTCAGAACTCCAGCAAAATAGCGCAAAATTGCGTATTCCGGTTGCAGATATCTGTAATGTACTGTAGTTTATTAAGCTCATCTGTGACAACATTTTCAAAATAATCATGCTTCACATTACGTAACTTTGAAATCACTGTCTTGCGTGCCTCTGAATATGGTGAGACCACAGTGTAAATGAATCAAGACGGACAGCCTTCTGGTGCGGGCAATCACGTCTAAATATCAGGTTGACAATATTAACAGAGATATACATAGGTTACATCTGTCCCTAAGTCGCATATTGCGAGTAGGAGCATTTTCTAGTATTGTAACTGCACACACACTGGGTCCTTGCAATGTTTTTGTCAAGGCATGCTTGATACATTGCAATAATATACGTACGCACGGGATTGTGCGGGAGGCACTGAAACATAGCTGAATGATCCCACCGATGATGAATTTGACAAATTAGCGGAAGTTTATTGCAAGATTTGTGGTCACCGGGAGAACTGATTTTGTTTTTCAAAACAACTGCGCTGGTCCTATTCATACCATATGCTTAATGTTTGTTCATGTATGGTCTTTCATCTTTCATTTTATTTTTTCATGCTTTAAGTTTCGCACTGATAAGGACATTTGTGTAACATAATTTATGAGAAAATGTGCACCCGCTTCAAACAATCGCACAAGTGTGGATTGGACATTGACACATATATACTCAAAATGGCCATTTTATTTGAGAACAAGTAACTGAGGATTACCATGAAAAAATATTTGGCATATAACAAAAAATTCACTGATCTAGAGACTTATTGATATCAAAGGTGTTTTTTCCAAATATCAGAACAGTTTCAAATTACTTCATTAAAATATGTCCAACATCGGATGCAGCTAAAAGAGTAGATGATTTTGAAAAAACAAATAGTTCACGTGAATTTGTTCAATTTTAGTGTAATTATATCAATGAGTTCAAAGCCTCGCTTTCGATTTCTCAATCCAAGATGGCCGCCAACAATGAGTTTATGGGATAAAATTTCAAATGGACGCAATTTCTTTAAAATATAAAATTTTTGCAAGTTTCTTTTTTTCGTAACAACTATGTACTTAATGACCTTAATCTTTGTGTTTCACCTATTTTATATACAGATGTATGCATGTTACGTAAAAATGGAATAAACATCTGCAAAATAACCCCCTGGCACAATTGTTTTTATTTTTGGGCTAATTTCGATTTTTTTTTCAAAATGTTCTACGCAAAATTTTACACACACGCAGAAAACACCCACATTGAAGCACTGTACATGAAGTGAAAGTTCCTTTTGTGAACCTGTTATCTCATAATAATAGTAATTGTAAACACTGAGTGATTAAAAATAATCCCTCTCATTAGTGACAACAAAGGAAACTACTTTCTCTTCAAAATAAAATCAAAGTACCAGCAAGTACACCCGGGGCTACTTACTCGCCTTATTAGATAAATTAGCATAAATAAACAATATATCTAATATATAAGATTATACTCAACCCGGGATTTTCCGTCAATTCCCGGGAATGGAGTGCAGTCAATGTTGCAAGCATATAATAGTCGTCATGGCAACTTGTTCTCTTCGCTTTGTGCCATTTCCTGTTATAAATGTGCCCAAAAGACGTAAAAATGCCAAAAAGAAGCATTCAGATCACTAAAGTGTTTTTTTTTTCTGCTGGTTTGATCTATCAACTTGCCAAGTTTACTCAAATATAGATTTCTCTGCCAAAGGTATCCAGCATATCACCCCCATATGCCTATGCAGGGACGTGCTATAGACGATGAGACTGGTTGCGCACGCATAAAACTCTCCGTTTTTGAACTTGGTACAATAGCACACCCGATGTAAGTAACCCGATACAACCGAATGCGGAAACATAGATGGAACAACAATCGGACTGAGCAGGGGAGATTAACTTGAGCGGCGCTACTGAACACGCTTTGTAGTCGTAGCGCCCAGTTGACCACTGAAGGGATTAGCGCTTCCGTTGGCAGTCCATCTATAGCACGTCCCTGGTCTGTTCTAATGCCCACTTTTGGCTTCACAGGCCCCCTTTGTGCAAATGGCACACAGTGATTTAAATCGCCCCACTCCTCGGAAACCGACCAGCATTCCTCACGGCGGTCGTTGCTTTTAAAATTCACTCGTCACTATCTTTTTTAAAAATCTTGGCTTCATTAAACTTATCTCATGTTCCACAATTTTATAATTTTAACCAGTTTCTATTTCGGCTGTGCGTCTTTCTATAGTTTTTGTTTCTTGTCGACAACAAACATTTTAATCTGTTTTCCTCGTTTAACAATCTTCATAAGACTATATAAGTTGAGACTGCATTTTCATAACTAGTATCATAACAGAAGTCTTGCCTAATTTATAAATATTAAATTAGATACACAATTCATGTCATTTGAATTCAATTAAACGTAAGCTACTTCAAATTATTGAATGGAACTTTCATGAACCTGACAAAAGTAAAAACTTGTTACCAGAATATTTTACAAAGTCACGATCCCAGAATAAATATAAAACTGATTAAAAAATGTATGTAGATTATTATCGACAATATTATCCATAGTATATTTCCCATTTAAATACAGCAGTCCATCAAGATCCTTAATTGTATGATGGAATTCAAATTTAATGGAACAAATCTCTTGTGATGGCGTGACAAAATATGCTTGATCGTACGTTCCATATTTCTGGTAATTCAGTCACTCAAACGACAATAAGGTAATTCAGAGGGCACAAACGTACGCACTTTTCCTCATCACATTTCAATCCACATAGTTTTGTGACCTTCTTTTAACTCTTTCAATGCCAACTGCGACAAAAGTCGAACTACTGAAAGAGAACTACCCTGGATTTTAAGAAGGATGCTGGATTCATGTTCTCCCTTAAAAAGACCATACATTCAAGTACCAATATGCCTATATAGTTACATAGAATATAATAGCCCAGGTTAACAGATTTCCTTGGGCATTGCACCCACAGCGCGCCAAGGGAAAGCTGTTGCGTTATATTTTATCACATATGTAGCACAGTGCCAACTTTATATGGCGTCGAGTACAATTTAACACACAAGGGCACCGGCCTCGAGTCTGTCTGTGAAAAGCATTTTAACATTAACATTTAACATTAACACTTAATATGTTTCGTATATAAGTGTATATTGGGGGGGGGGGGGGTGTTCCTAAATATCTATTCTCAGCGAAAAATCATGGTTTAAAAGTAAATATTTTCAGGTTTGTTTCCCAGGAAAATAATGTTGAAGAAAAAAATCGGAAAACTACCTAGACGAAATTCGTGCTGAAATAATGGTACACACAAAACAAAAAACTAGAAGGATTTCTGGGGTTTTCAATTCTTATTTCAATCATATCAAAGCGAGTGTGATCGTCGGAAGTTGAACGCATTTTTGCTCAGACATTGACAGTACTTGCACTATACAGTTAATAAACTGTAAATTACTGGCAAATCTATTTGCAACATGTTGCTTTTTATGCTACTAAGTTTACCTATTTTGGCAGGGATTTTATCTTGCCAGTTACACATTCAAGATACACTATATCACCCGGCACATGTGCCTATCTTTAATATGTGCCCCCACTGTCACATCTTGCAAAAATAATGCTAAGGTCGGAATACAATAGGAGACGTAGAATTGAGAAAAACTATTAATTGTCATGAAAAGATCTCAGATAGTCAGAATGTTCCTTGACAATCAGTCATACGTCTGCACATTCCTCTGTCATCAAGCCCGTTCGCTCACTGAAAGTAATCTATCTATCTATCTATCTATCTATCTATCTATCTATCTATCTATCTATCTATCTATCTATCTATCTATCTATCTATCTATCTATCTATCTATCTATCGATCGATCGATCGATCGATCGATCGATCGATCGATCGGTCGGTCGGTCGGTCGGTCGGTCGGTCTGTCTGTCTGTCTGTCTGTCTTTCCATCCAACCACCCATCTATCTGTGTGTCTGTCTGTCTGTCTGTCTGTCCAAGGACCATAAGAGAAGGAGCGACAACTTGTGTTTGTGCTGGGCTGATCCAGTCTTTTCTTTAGTGGTATTTTGGAACAAATTAATTTTGCCCTTTTCAAATTTTTTTATTCAGCACGTCCACGAGAAATTTCCCGTGTATATGTCCTGCATACCTCCCAAAATAATATTTATGAACATTGTTTCGTCACATTTTTAATCGTCAAACTAGAGTGCCTTTGGCAGGAAGATTGTCTGTACAGTAGAATATATGGATATGGAATGAATTTGAAAAAAAAAGTAAATTTTTCGCTCAACAAACCTCTACTTTGTTACTTCATATAATCTTGCACTAAGAGAATTTTCTTCTTACATGTATTATTCAGGAATCCGTTCGGCGCAAAATGTTAAAGTAAATTATACGTATCTTGCAAAAGTAAAGAAACCAAATTTCATCACAAGAAAGGAATTTTTTTCAAAACATCAATAGTGGGATGTGAAATTCATATATACATATGGGTCAGAGACAAAGACTCATTTAACCACAGAATCTTGAAAACCAGATGGGCCTCTATGCCTGGCGGCATAATTGTTAAATTTCAATTTTATGAGCCAACACAAAGGAAATGAATGATAGCCGAACAATGGGATCCGAGCTGAACGAAGTAATTCTTCCCTCTAGGGTCCTTAATGCATCCATCTCTATATCTCCTGCCTGCCCACCTATCTCTCCTTCTGCTTACATACATACATACATACATACTTACATACATATATATATGTACATATATATATATATATATATATATATATATATATATATATATATATATATATATATATATATATATATATATATATATATATATATAAAACGGAACTTTCCCAGATTTGTGGAGAATAAATCAGTTAACTCCTGTATACAAAAAATGTAGCGTCCACTGTCCAGAAAATTATAGAGGAATTGCTGTTTCTCGCCACTTGTGTAAACTGATGTATATAATTTTGAATAACAGACTTACAGACTTTACTGAAGATCACAATTGTATCCCAATTAACCAAATTGGTTTTGGACCTAAATGTAGAACCACAAATCATATCTTAACCCGGAGCACTATCATCGACAAATACACCAACAAACTGCCAAGGAAATATTCATTTACATGCTTTGTAGATTTCAAGTCTGCCTTTGATACTGTGTGGCCTCAGGCCCTCTTTTACAAACTCATAAAGTGTGGTGTAGGTGGTAATGTCGTATCTCTACTTACTGACATGTATAATGAAGTCTCATATGCAGTCAGAACCAATCATGATGTCACTGAACAATTCACATCTAATGTTGGGGTGAAATAGGGATGTGTATTGAGTCCCGGTATGTTCAACATATTCCTGCATGATTTAACAAGCATCTTTGATCACACAGTGATGTAACCCTGTACAACTTGCAGATAGTAACTTGAATTGTATGATGTATGCAGACGATTTAATTCTATTGTCAGATTCACAAACTGGTGAACAAAATGGACTGACCAAGTTACATGCTAACTGTGACAGATAGAAATTCACTATTAACCTAAACAAAACCAAGATAATGATACTAAACAAGGGAGTTCACCAAATTAAAAAAAAAAATTCTACTACAACTGTCGGGAATTAGATATCACTAAAAATTATTGCTACCTGGATATTAAATTTACGCCTTCTGGTACTTTTAATGCAGCAGTCAACAAACTGAAAGAAAAGTCCTAAAAAAATTTGTTCAAATTGAGATACTGTCTGATCAATGGGGACATTGATGTAGCTCTAAAACTCTTTGATTCTCTGGTTTTACCTATAGCCACATATGGATGTGAGATTTCGGCCCCCTTCTACACACAGGGCCTCAACACCAATAATCTTATTACAAAATGTGACAACCTCCCTATTGAGCAAATATATGTTAAATTCTGCTGCTTTATCATGGGCATTCATAGGAAATCATCAACAGCTGCAGTTTAAGGCGAACTAGGAAGTTTTCAAGTTTTGATGTATGGGCTGTGTGGCAGTGTCAAGTACTGGGCTAATTTACATAATCGCAGCCATGATAGCCTTATTGCCAACTGTTTGAGAGAAAACTATACACTACTGCAAACTAATAATCCCTGTTGGTTGCAACATCTGAGAAGGATATTCGATACTTCGGAAATGCACTTCTTTTGGAACAACGTGGCAACGTGGGTGGTACTAACATTGAAAGCTGTATGCACATTTTGCTGGAAAAAGTGCACTGCAACTATGAATTCTACTGGCTGAAGTATATTCAAGGTGAACATTGAGGTAACAATAAACTAAGAATATATTGTAAATCCAAGACTTCCTTCTGCAGAGAAGAATATTTAAATATGAATCTTAGGCTCGACAAACGTAAAAATTTGACAAAACTTCGAATAAGTGCTCAAGATTTGAAAATGGAGACTGGACGCTACACCAAAACTGATCCTCAGAATAGAATATGCACAAACTGTACCAATCATCAATAGAGGATGAAGCACATTTCTTACTCAGCTGTAATCTGTACAACAAAACAACGAATGACCTGAATGTAAAATCACAAAATTATGACAACACAAATCTATCTGAAGAAAAACTTTTCTTATTTTTATTGACTGGTTCACAGGGTGACCAGTATATCATAAGGCAAACACTGTCATTTATAAACTCAGCATTTGTGATGCGTAAAAAAACATAATATTATATTACATCTTGGCTGCCACAAACTACCTAATAGTATGCTACATCTTGACTGTCACAAACAGGTGCAGCTCTTTGGAAGTATGTTCTAGTATATTTAGTTAAGTTATTTTTCTTTGTCCATCGTGAAAGCATGTGTTTTTATTATTCGTATGCTGTACCATACTGACCATGTATCAGTTTATGTACAATAAAGCTTATTTCATATATATATATATATATATATATATATATATATATATATATATATATATATATATATATATATATATATATAATGTGTGTGTGTGAATACATACCGTATTCATTCCAATAGTAGCATGCTGTGCTAATGCAAAGATTTGCTGGAGCATAAATGGTTTCTGCGGAGTTTTGGTCAGTTTAAACTTATTTTACTTCACGAAGTGAAAAAGGATTGGAGTAAAAGTGCAGAGCATGATGTGAACTCCTCTCCGTGTACATCAAATGAATTTCACAATTTCATCAACGAGATGGTGGATAATATATACACTATATATACATTGTCATATACAATAATGCTAAAGTATGGTATGAATGCAATGGTTTCACAGAAGGATACATTTATGCAACAGGTGAGATGAAACTTTACACAAACAAACTGACAAGTTAGAAACGCTTAGTCTGAATGAGGAAATGAATAAGGAATAACACATAGATTTTATTTCGAAGACTTTGCATGTTTATATGCATCAGAGAAAAAATTGACACCACTTGATTTGAAATCACTAAACAGGGAGCTTGTCTCAGAAGAAGGCCCCGGATTTTTTTCCGCGTTTCCATAGTGATGCAACAGTATTGAATAGCAATATATGTATATAAACCGAATCACCCCAAATAAATAGTCGAGAAATCACCATATATTTGTATAAACGACATAGCATATAAAGTATTTGCAATGTTGAGAGCAACCATGGTTTTAGAACGAGGCAAGCTGGTCAGAGTAAAAAGGATGTACTCGGGTAATACCCACAAAGATGTCATGAAGGGGGTGGTTTAGAAAAATAAGGTTGACTAGCTCGGTTCGTTCACAAGAAACCAGTATTTATTGTTATTACGTTTAATGCCTCGTAGGTTCATGACCTGCAGTAGAACAGTAGCGTTATTTGACACTCAACCTTTGTACTTTTACACGTTTTTCGTTGATAATAAGCATAAATAAATTAGACATGTACAGCACATTGCATGAGAACCATGACTCTTCGATGGAGAACAACAGTGAATATAACAGTAAACCAAGCATTGAAGACAAAAATATACAAAAAATACGTGTGAAAGAAGCTTTGTGATAATGACATGTCTTAATTTACAGTACCACAAGCAATCACACTTATTATAGAATCCATATAGCAAAACATAACAACAATGCACCCTTTTCTTTCATTAGAAGCAGTTAATTTTTCAAAATATTGAAAAATATCGAATTTTTAATAAACCACCAAAGATTAAAATGTAGGGTGTGTGTATCTATTAGGGCGTGTCCTACAATTGGAATATAAATCTATATATATATATATATATATATATATATATATATATATATATATATATATATATATATATATATATATATATATGCAACCAAGAGTTACAGGCTCTCCAATACACAATTTATGTTTGACAATATATGCTAAAAATATAAAAATACATCAATTGAAATGAATTATCTGCCTGTAAGTACAACTGCGATACCATAGAACACTTGATGTTTTGTACTTTTGCGTGCGTCTCCGGTGCTTGCACCCTCCTACCCCCGCAACGTTTAGATTTCTCTGAGTCATTTAATCTTGACCCATTTAACAAAGGTGTGCGCATTGCATGTTCAGATGCCTTTTTGCCCCGTCGTCGCCTCTGCTAGCCTTTATAATTAGGCATAATAATTGTTTTTTGTATTGATTTCAAGTAACCAGCAATAATAAAGGCAGAGCAGGTAAGAACTCAGAATCCAAATGATGTGAGTAGTGGAAGGCTAGCCACCTCATGTGCGTGAGGCTTTCCATAATTACTAATATCTGATCACTCATAATAACAACATTTCATACGTATCGGAGGAAACGCTGCTTTTGCACAGTCGTGCATAATTACAGTTTACACAAGTAAAGTTCAGTTCGTTCGTGTTCAAGCGTCATTGCTGACAGTTAATTACCCAAGCTTCTCCGTTCAGCCCGGCCATTTGTCTCTCTGCCAGGTATTATTACAAATTTTGACGGAACCAACTGTTTTAAATTTGAATTCGTCTCTGAAACGGAAACTAATGCTACGAAACCAAGAAATAGGTACCAGACAGCACAATGGTCAACGAAACTTTCAGACCTCTTTTTTCACAAGTTGAGCCTTCAGCACGCGATCGTAATGACATCATAATAATTATTTGTTAAAGAAGGCAATTTATATAGTAAGCATTCAAATATAAATAATTTGCCACGCATTGATCTGTCAATATTTTAGATATGCTGGGGCAGATGGATAGGTGTGACTCGTATACAATTATGTACAAATGAGTTCAAATTACTCCTACGGTTAAGATACAAACATCAAAGCACGGTAATGAATTTGCAGCACTGAAAGAAGGTGGGCTATCATCTTAGAAATTTTAGGTATAACGAAAGTACACAGGAAAGGTGGAAAGCATTTGTAGTAGCTGAGGTGTTAATATTAGTAACCAATTAGCATATGGAGAATCCCTGATGGGGTAACGGAGGCAGATACCAGTTCTTGCGAGACTTATTGGAGTTTTCTGTTTTGAAACTTGCCACAAATGCTATGTATATCGGCCGCACAATCATGGCTTTTGTTTCCCACATGCTTTTTTTTTAAATAAAAAAAATCATTTCTTTTGAGATTTCTGCAAATTAATGCATCGCTGATATTCATATACAGTTTTGCTCATTACAACACTGACCTTGATACTTTATAATAACTTTTCTAAGAGACGGGTTGACTTTCAACTTTATACGTCAGCAACATGACAATATGCGAAGCCACAGTTCGTCCAAATTTAAAAGGTTCAGTGTTTTCAAAGGGCAATAAAAAGTTATCCCTAACGGAAAGCATGCATTCTATGGAGACGGAAACTGCACTGGAGCAAGCACTAGGCCTGTTAAGGGAGGGGTCCAGTTTAAGAGGATTAAAGTCAAGGTGCACAAAAATGATTTTCACCGAAAACATCACGTGATAATTGCCAAAATTTTATAGGTCTTTGATGACGACACGTGTGTCGCAGATGATTTTGCAGAAAATCCAATATTCCAGTAGAAAATTTAGAGAGCGGATATCCATTGGCCGAAATGCGGTAACAAAAATGCAATAAAAAGCCATCAACTGCTCGTAATCAGCTTCATATGTAGTGTTTATGTTTTTATTGCCGACAAGACCCTCACGCTCTTCCCCCTTCATCGGAAGTCAAAGCCTAGTTGTAAAGGCACGAAATGACTAAGTTTTATGATGCCGGTCTCTCCCTGTTTATTTTCTGGTTCCCAAATCGAAGCAATAAAAGCGCAGTTTGTGGAGCATGAGGTAGACAGGTTGAGAGGCGAAATAAGTCCATTTTTCCTCTATTTCCAAGAACATTTATCGTCATGGAATAAAACTGGTCCTGAATACATCATCCACGTGCGCCTTTGACAAACATTTCTTGCTTGAAACTGTAATGGCGCTCCTAACTTATCACATTCACGATGAATTAATGTCACACAGACTCCATTAGTTCAAAGTATATTATTTCAGGGCTGGTGTAAGGGAATATTTGCCTCAGCATGCTAGCGCTTTGCATTTATATAATTTATTCATTAACCATATCATTGGCTCTCATGGCTAAACGAGGGTATTTCATCGACATGAAGCGTTTAGTTTGTTTGTTTTATGGCTTCTGGAAGAGTGTTTATCACGTTGAATTACGTGGTCAGCTACAATGTGTCGCTATGCTTATGTCCAGCTCAAACTGTAAAAAAAGCCTCTAGGTGTAAAATGTCGTATGCTTGAAGCTTCTGCTCAAATTTGGCGTTATCAAAAACATTCTGCTTAAAAAAATTTCATAATAGCATGACCCAGCTAACGCCCGTCCAGTGCCAAGGAAACCGGTTAACACAGTCTTGACATAATGGTCAACGAAAGAATATTGGGATCATGTATTAACCTGGTTATCATCAACATGGAAACCAAAACATTGCTGACGTGCTGCACCTCTTTGTCACGGTGAAGAGATATAATGAATGCTATCCAAAATCAGCAGAGTAACAGGTACTGAAAGCGGTCATCTGCATTTACACATTTTCAGCTCAGCGAATTCGTGGCCTCCTGCGTGAAAAATATTAGGTTGTGAATACTTTAAGAAATGTACATCTGCCGTTAGCAAGCAATGAACGGTTTGAAAAAATTGGATATTTTGTGAAGTTATGCCTATACAAGAAACCATTACGACACAAATTGTCAATGAAAAGAATAGAAAGACAGACATTCTCGACAGTAACTTTAGTGCTTTTGACCTGAAGAGAGGTCAATAATTCTGACTGCAACCCAGCCTACTTCAGAGGTCAAGCTATCTAAAATTGATTTACTTTGTAAAAAAGTCAACATGTTCCTATCTAAATGTGATAGTTTTCGCAGCTGAAATTACTTGAAAAGAGGGCGTGAAATCTTCAAGATAAACAGACGCATGTTTCAACCAAGGTGGTCCACCAATGTGATGGTTTGATGTGAATCAAGTTCATTCTCATGTGAGGATTGCCTGGCAAGGTTAATGTCCGGAAAGCCATAAGAGCAATGTGGAATCCATAGAGCTTTGCCATTTCTGATATACTCATACATACTTGCAATAGCTTGAACGGATAGACACGCGCAAAAACCATAAAATGTGTTTCCATTCAAAACATTTTCTGTTTACAAGTAATTTAAATAAAAATATACGCAGCAGCCGGCATATGATATTCCGGAGGATTAGTACGGCTTAAGTGGGACAAACTGGAATAACGTCAATCTTTTACATGTAAACATGAAGTAAAAGGGGATTTGACAGTTATTTAAATATTGTACGGTATTTTCATTGCTTTATTATTCCAATTACCGATAAAACCTTGAATATAAAGATGACGAAAGAACAAACAAAATATAAACTTTGGACGATAACCATACAGTGTGTAACCAATGAATTATTCGCTCTCGAAAATGAGAAGACAATGTCTTTTGACTAATTGGTTCTTTTACAACTTGACAATGTGAATGCGTAATGATTAACAGAGTAGCAGATGCGGTAACTTTATGAATAGTAGCACATTGTTCTGTTGTTCTGGCAAACCTTCGAAGGAACTGAAGCACCACTGTTGGATCAACAAAAGCTCAATGGAAGACTAATCTATCAAGCCGCTGCCACCCAGACAAATGCAGAAATGAGACAGACTTTGCTTCCTGTGGGGGAATTCCTTTAAAATAATCTCTAGTTCTGTGGATTTTGAGTGGATGAGAGCCAGAATGTGTAGGGGTTGATTGCCTTCTTTCCTGCAGTTTGTTGTACTCATCTCTGAATTACGAGAATCAGTCTCAAGTTTGGAAGGGACAAAATCAATTTAGACATTCATGCTTGATACTTATAATACATATAACGCTATCATTTTTCTGCAGCTTTCTTTGGATGCTTAACAATTATCTCCGCGCCAAGTTTCCGACTTCTCTTGACAAGTCAGTTGTCAGCCAATTTGGCGTTTCACTCTGTGAAGCCTCAATACAAGCAACATCATAAAGTTTTTAACCTCGACAAACCTAAAGCTAATGTATAGGCATGCGCCATTTTTCCATTACCAGCAAGGGTCAGGCACTGTAAATTCTATTTTGACCTCCAGAATGATATATCAATGGTAAACAGTTTTCCTCGGCATAGTCAAAAGCTTTCCTTGGGGGCACCCTTGGTGTATTATATGTCAATGGGATCTTTTAACGAGGAGCTTAGAAGGTTAAGTTATTCATCAGTTGTCCATAAGAAAACCATGCATCATATTGCAGATTGATACAGCACAACACAAAACCTCATTTCAATTATGAATGGTTCTGTTTAAGCAACCATATAAAGCTAGAGCCACTTCTTTCTAAACCTGAGCGAGCTAAAATAAAAAAAGAGAGAAAAAAACCTGGAACAACGTTTGAAAGGAACGCGTTGGTATAATAATTACTATTATAGCACAAATTAAGCCGACGTAGTCACGACTAGAACGCCAAATACGATCAGAGCAGCTTCTCAAGCTACAGTTAACTACAACGTAAAACAGTCCGGATATGCTACTTAGCAAGCCTCGACAAAACTATGCAATGGAAACTCTTGCTAGATGCAATCCATCCAGATAGAGGTTTTCTGCGCAACCATGACCAGCTGTACCAAAAGTTTGCACTCGATGCGGACTTTGACTCAATGCAACTTCCTTAAGAGGACATCTGCTCAGTGCAATGATTGTGTGACGTCACCACGTAAGTAACATTGTAAAACCAGAGCGTTGCTTTTGACAATGGACCATAGTAATGGAGTAACAAAATACGAAGAACCAAGCTTGCCTTATTGATAACAACAAATGCTTTCCGCTGTGCCCAGGTAACAAATTAAACTGACGTCAAAGAACGTCCATTTCAAATTGGTTTCAACAAATGTTAACCTAACAGACCCTACTAAAAGGCCCAACCCTAACATTAATAGAACACACACACACACACACACACACACACACACACACACACACAAAACAAAACAAAACAAAACACAAAACAAAACAAAACAAAAAAAAAGACTTTCAAGCTGCCCTTCCCTGATAAAATATGGTCAACCCTCGCAGATTCTAACGAGAAAGTGGCCAGGTTCCAGATGTCCGCTCTCTAAGTTAGCAGGGCCAATGGTCATCAAAGTACTTTTTAAACATGGCTTACTATCTTAACTTTAATCTGGACGCTCGGTTATGTTTGAAGCAGTTATCATCGTTAGTTAAAAATCCAAATGTGACACGATCTCTTGGCTTGAGCCACCACGTCGCCATTTTGAACCTTTCGCAATGCACTGATTGCGAGACAGTTGCACAAAAATATATTTGATTTGGATATCAAAGTGAATCGTGGCCACAGCATGTCTCATATCATTATTGATGCTCTGGAATATTTGCAAAATATATACTTTTGGGTTCCTATGTAATAGCCTTCCTCCCCCCCCCCCCCCCATCGTCCCATTATTATACTCATTTACAAACCATTTGGGTGCGGAATCAGCAATTTTCAAAATGGTAGCCAATTGTCTGTGAGCCGATTGGATATTTTGAAGAGGTAGTATCCAAAATATATGTGTGATTGGTGTTAAGGGAAGTTAATTTGTCGAATAAATGTATCGTACAATACATGATCGGACTTTTCCAGAGTGAGCAATTCCCTGAAACTGTAAAGACAATGCAATACAGTTATAAGTTGTAGCCAGCACTGGGCCCGAGAATAGGGATTTTTTTTTCAGACACTGAAGTCGCCCCCAGGCTATGAATTAAGCAATAGCACTAGTAGGACCTGCCACGCACCCCTTGTGAGTGAGAGTGGAGCTTAGAGGAGAAGGTTGCCCCGATAGTGGATACAGGTCCGAAAGCACCGGCGGGTTTTTATATAAGTGGCAACAAATATCCTTACATAAAATTATAGGCATACACATATACTACAGGGAAAACTGTATTACCGGCAGTGACAAACTTCGTTGCAGTTAGGAAATCTCTGGTTTAATAAATAAGAAGAGTTAGTTATGAAAAAGGATATTATTCCAGTGTAATGTAAACTTAGTCACAAATGACCGTTTTTTCAGGCGATGATTTAGCTCTGGTTTAATAGTTAAAACAAAGTCACAAGACAATTTAAAACTGTGTGAAAATTACATTTTACGTTTCAATTATATGAACATATATCGCAAATATAACATTTGCTTGGTCAGAGCACATGACGTGGCGTGTCTGTCGAATGTCAGGTCCACTTCAATCCCCATTGTATCCAGTTTTGAAATCTATCCAGAAAGAGGATATGCTCTTCCATTTCCATTCCGCAAATGTATTGTTGAAGCTGTCCATTGCAGCCCATAATAATGTAGATATTGGTACAAAGATCTTGTGAAAATGAAATGGATTCTGTTTGGCCTGCTTAATATTACGGACAACCTGTCCAATTCCTTTCTCATGATTAATCATTTGTTTTCAATGGCTCTGATGACATTATCTGCTTGCAGGTCAAACATGGGCTTAGAATCTCATGTCTCAAATGTCCAGTGACTGATGTTTGTAGTCATATTTCCAACGTTCATTTGTAACATTATATTACCAGTCGTCATTTACATGTATGCATCCATTTTAATCATAATAAGGATGTTTGAATATCTCTGGACATTTTGCTGCGACTTCTAACCCTCACTGAACGTAACCCTCCGCCATTCAAAGCGTCCAAAAGACCGTGAATGTAAATTGTCATCTGCTCTAAGGATCACATGAAAGCTGTCCATTACACATGGATCTACTAGTTACAAAAAAAAAGCATATGCATATTTTAAGAATAAACGTATATATTTTGCAGCACAGTTACATGTTAACTTGGCAATTGGTCCACTTCGGCAATGCCAAGGAATTTTGCGAAAAGTGACGTCAATTGCGACAACCCAGCCTTTCCCTCATTTTCGACTACCGCAATCGAAGCAAGATCTGTGTCAGTCACTGTTTTTCACCTAGAATGTAGTGTATTGTGTGGCGTTTGGATGTACAAATTTATCTATCATGAAGAAGAAGAAGAAGAAGAAGAAGAAGAAGAAGAAGAAGAATGAGATGGAGAAGGAGGAGGAGGAGGAGGAGGAGATGGAGAAGGAGAAGAAGAAGAATGAGAAGGAGAAGGAGGAGGAGGAGGAGGAGGAGGAGGAGATGGAGAAGGAGAGAAGAAGAAGAAGAAGAAGAAGAAGATGAAGAAGAAGAGGAGAAGAAGAAGAAGAAGAAGAAGAAGAACAAGAAGAAGAAGAAGAAGAAGAAGAAGAAGAAGAAGAAGAAGAAGAAGAAGAAGAAGAAGAAGAAGAAGAAGAAGAAGAAGAAGAAGAAGAAGAAGAAGAAGAAGAAGAAGCAGGGTGAGGATGGTGATTTTGTTTGTTTGTTTGTTTTTCAATGATTTTCCAGACTGACAAGTGACGCCGAATGTTTTCAGGTTTTTCGGAGAACCATCCGACTGTTTACTTCACATGCAAAAACAAAAATTTGTGGCTGACCGTCAACACTGTCAGGTTAACATGAGACCCCACTTTTGGTTACTCCACAGCGTGGACAGCTAGGCACGAATTTTCATTTTTGCATGTGGTTCAATGTTTGCAAAGTGCAGGAGCCTGGACCTGAGAGTCCTACATGAGCAATTAAATGGCTAACAGAACTTGTATCGATCATTTCATATGGTCACGACCATTTCCTCATGTTAAAATGCACTTCCCTTAATAAATTAAGTACATAGAATGTAATGGGTGCACAGTTCAGAGAATATATACTGAATTACGGACATCACGAAATGTGGTATAAAAATGAACCTAAATGTAGGGCCAGAAGTTTTTTTAACTGCAGAATCAGTGCTAACTTTAGATTATATCAACTCAGGGGGGCTCGATTAAGCGCGGTTTTGTTAAAAGTGGTTCGCATGTTGAAACACTCTTGTGTGTTGCATGACTGTAACTGAAAGTGTTGATAAACTTGACTTTCTCGGGCACTTGCTTTCCATTTGGAGGCCCCTCATAGTTGTATGTGGCAACGCTGGAAGACATCCATCTGAGGAATTAACTTATATACGCACCGTATTTGCTTGGGAATATAAATAATATGAATTTAAAATCGTTAAAAAGAAGCATTCCATAGCACGTAAAGGTGATTGAGGTGTACACAGGCATACAATATGTTGAGTCAGACTCATATCAAATTTATATGACAAAAACTTGGTAGTAAAGTATAATAGAACAGATAATATAAAGACATATCAGAACATAACGACAAGATTAATTTTGCATTTTAACCTAATTTGCATAAATTAAAATCCTACAACTTAACTACAACTTCATGGTTCAATGATGCAGCTTTCGAACAAACAGATAAACTGAAACTGGAATTGCATCTCTATCTATAATAATTTTGGAGATATTCGACTTTTGAATTTTTCAATGCTCCTTATTAGCATAATTTGAAATTGTACAACTTTCATTTACTGTCTTCTATATTGGCAGGTGTAACAAACCTATGTATGCACCTTGACATTTTGTGTCTATCTGCAATAGTTCTTGAAAGATATGGAGCTTTCAAAATTTCAAATGCGCCTACTTTGCATAGTTTTAAACGTCACAACTATTCCAAACCAGGTGCACAATTTCACCGATAGCTCAATCTCCATGCTAAGTTTGGTGGTTTTCGGAACAATAGTGTCTGACAAAAAAATCCGGACAAATTTGGTCGTAAAGAAGAAAGAACGAAAGAAAGAATTCTTGGAAAAACAAAATATCTGGGTTGGTACCCAGAGGTAATTATCTAGTAAAGGATAGTAAATCTGCTATCGTTTGGGGTTACCAGGCAATTTAATTTTAACAGTTATGTAGGCTCTTTTAATTGCGATCTAACTGTAAATGATGGAATGTAATTTTGATCATGGTATATATATATATATATATATATATATATATATATATATATATATATATATGTATTATATGTAATTTTGATCATGGTATATATATATATATATATATATATATATATATATATATATATATATATATATATATATATATATATATATAAAAGAGGAACAAGTTGTACGTTCAGTTTCCACAAACATACCAATTTGCGTCAGTACCTACTTTGCCGTATTGGTTCATCAAATATTGTTTCTTGTTGTATTGAGTCAAACCTGTGTGTTGCATGGCTGTAAACGTGCACTGTAGCTTAACTACTTACTAAGGAATATGATATGAATTGAAAATCACCTGGGTAGATGTATCGCATAATGATATGTGATTTAGGTGTTCACTGGCAAATGCATATAGCATGTCACATGTAATGCTGACCTTTGAAAATAGACCTACATATATATAGCTTGAACTTTTTTACACACTATAATCTACACTCCACAATACATATATGAAATATAAAGAGTGTGATGATGATTTATTGAAATTATTTTGAAAGTTGGGGCATAGTTAGTGTTCTCCGGTGTACAAATTGGTGAATTTTATTGAAAGTGTTGGTAAGCGTGTCATTTTGGCTCTTGTTTGCCTCTTTAAGACCCACAAGACTTGCGTTGTCATTGATGGAATACATCCGCCTGATGATTGTATAAACACCATCATGTGTAAACTTTCTTAACAAGGAGGATCAATAAAAAGAATTTTAAATCATCTGTTTAAGAGATTACAGTATTGCAACACACTGTGAAGACATTAGGTACAAACAGAGAGATACAATTTATATGTTAGGGAATAGTATGAAATGGAATTATACATTTATATCAAGATTGACATGAATTTATAAAAGGCATTCTAAAAGAACAAAACCCGAAAAAGTCACTTTATCAGTGGCTTAACTTCTGCATAAAACTTAGTGAGCAGCTGCTTCATCCCTCAGCTGTGACAGTAGTATGCCAAGCTCGAAATAACTGGATTTCCATCGCACTTTGCCAAAATTAAACAGAGATTAATCTATGTTTTCTTCACAATGGATGGCTAATCAACTTACACTATTATGTAAAATGCTAATCAATTTTTAAACTCTAACTCGAGCCCTGGTATGGTTACATTCTGTCCCTGAAGTTAAATTTCAAACTGAGTACATACCTGCAAATACACACAATAATTGTTGAGTGGAGAGAAAAGAATTTTTCTTAAAGTCAGTGCCATACTAATTTTACAAGTTAGGAATTGAAGTGATTGTGAAGAGCATACCCTGTAAATGTTTCTTGTAGTGTCTTCAATATACCTCATTAACATCTAAACGAAACATATCTTATAAACTTAAATTATAGCTGATTAACATTTTAACAAACGACATTTCCATATTTGATGCACATGTACAATAATAAATCATGAACACTTTTGTAAACAGATTTTGAGTTCCACACCAACAGAGGCTGTAAGGACACGCACCAAAGGCACTGAACCATAATAACAACAGGTACCAGAGGGTGATGGCCAACAGTTGAAACATACGTTTTCTGCCTGAGACTAAGTCCCGGGGGAGTTATGGTTTGATCGCTTGCAATCATACTTTATCATACATATTTAGGTTCTTGTGTTCTTTCTGTAAAATAGGAAAAAACAGTTGCCAAAATTTTAGTATATATCTGACAGGACTTTTTCAACTCTTGGTAAAATTAACACACAAGTAAAGTCGTTTGTTGTATTTCATTAGTCTATATACTACCTCTTTCAGTTACCCCCCCCACAAACATATATTTTTCATTTGGTACAACATGGCTAATGTTGGGTTGTATTATATTTCATGGTGGGGGGGGGGGGGGTTGGACAAGGGTCATCCTTGTCTACTAATTACCATACTTCTACCTTAAAAATGAAACAGCCTTTAATCATCTTAATGTAGAGCCGCGCCAATGTGAAGTGTTTGTATCTACAAAATATAAATTTCCAAAATCTAAGCAATATTTCATTTATTCCACCAAATTTTTCACATGTAAAGGACATTTTAAATATATATATATGTATATATATATATATATATATATATATATATATATATATATATATATATATATATATATATATATATATATATATATATATGTATATAGACATATATTAAATTCTTTTTATTCTGTAAAACATAAATAATGTGTGCACATAAAAATCTGCCACATACTTCACCTGCCTTTGGATTGTACAAACTAGAAAAATCAGGACTGACTAGTCAATTGTTAATGATCACCCTCGAATTCCTTTTCTTCTTTTTTTCTTTTTCTTTCTTTCTTTCTTTCTTTCTTTGCTTCACTTAAAAATGGGCACATATAGTCAAAGAAAATGACATATAAAATCTAAAGTTTCTGTTTATGCATTTCTGTTTCGACACAAGACTATCTACTTGCATTTTCCATGTTTTCATCATGTGTTCACACCGTGGCTGTGCTGTCATAAATGCATGTGTGCTTTGCAACTGGATCATGTATCTGAAAATTCAAAACATCCACACCAAATTTTGTTCCATAAGCTCTGTGTTCCTCAGAGGAATAATATTTGTCACATTTGTTGAATTTGAACTTGTATTCAATATTGGAAAACACGTTGTCAAAACTTCTTGTTGCCTCTTAAGCAGACCAAACTTCATGATATCTTCACTCCATTTCTGCACTGCAGATACCGTGGAGCTTCGTCTGAGTGTTCCAATTGACGATTCCAAGTTTTCACATAATGCTCAGTGAAAAAAAAAGCTTTCGGCACTTTGATCCTAAACATTGACTGATTGGTCCGTCTTTGCACATACATGGCTCCTGTGCCCTTGCAAATGAGGTCAAGGTCGCCAAAATATAATCAAGGAGGCTGCATGAAACCTTCTTGATATAATCAAGAGAAGAAATAGCGTCAAGGTACAAATGATGTCAATGTTGAGTTTCAAGAGGACAATACGTAAGAGATATTGTGCTAATAAACAGTTTATAGACAGAGGGACAATCCAAAACATTTATGGATCCCCCTTGAGGTGGACCCATAAACTATATTCTCACTTTTGATAAATTTTTAACATATCAGTATCACTGGTTGCCTTGTCAAATTGTGCCAACACTCATAGGTAGTGCACATATAATATGAAACAAGATAGGTAGTGCACATATAATATGAAACAAGAACTACCAGCAATGCTGTCAATGGAGTTCAGGTTCATGTTGGACACATGTTTTATCATCATATCGAGTTGTTCCTCCTTTGAGAGATGACTCCATTGACCGACCATCTCACTTTTACGACGACATTTATCAGGTCCGAAGTTCTATCTTTTACACAGTATGTAACTTTTATAAACAGGCTCTATGATTTTTGTGATCACTTTTCTCCCTCCCTGGGGTGGTCTCTCAAGGAAGGAAAAATTATACCTAGAGTAGGAAGGACATGGAAATCCATTCCGTCAAACGTAAGAATTTCTACAACTGCAACTGTGCAGTGTTGCATCATAATCACACCACTGATATGACACTGTGACGTCAAGAGAGGGAACATCACAGAACATTAGAAAGAGCTTTATTGGCTGGCTAGGACATCAGGCAAATCAAACTCTACACATCACTTTTTCTGACATTAAAATAACATATATGATAAAACGCAGTAACTATTTTTACGACACTATGACTATACACCATTTGTAGTACCCTTCAGCCAAATAACTGAGCAAATATATGTTTTAAGAGCTCAAATACTTAATTGGCTGGGCGATAATTAAGCATGTCTTGTTGCCCTAGATGACCTGGTTCACATAGGTCTTTTGTTATCAGCGAGAATCTTGGCTATTTTGTTCTGGGAACTCTTTGTGTTAATTTTGCGCAACTTTTTGTGAGTACACCGCGGGATTCAAACGTGTTTGGGAAAAAAACCCACCATCCCACCCTATTTTTTCATTTCTTTGAGTTTCGTCGAAGAATTTTTTCTCTTCTTTTGTTTTTTCACTTTCTTTCAGGGTGGTGGACTGGTCTGGATGAACTATATAGTTTCATATGTTTTTTCCCATGTGTATTGACCATCCAGTTAATTTTCATTTGGCCAAACAATAAATTTTGTCATATATAGATATATATTTAGTGTTGGTCTGTGTTTCATCATAGTTTAGTTACTGCCTTATTTCAACCTGGCAATTCGTAATAAGACGATAACTTTCATTTCATTCTCACAAATATATTGATTCAAAACGTTTCAATGAATTATTCCAGATTTGATAGCACACAAAATATGTTGAGTACCGATATTGTTATTGGAATCAAATTATGGAATAACAAGGCCTGTGTCCATTGGCCATGCACACACACAAAATATGTTGAGTACCGATATTGTTATTGGAATCAAATTACGGAATAACAAGGCCTGTGTCCATTGGCCTTGCATGTGTGCATGCATGCCATACAAGACGTTGTGGTTAGAGGAACGGTTTCACACTTCTCAATGATATAATTTCCATATCTGACGTATATTGTTTTTGAGCCTAGGTAGGTCTCACTATGAACTTCCATTCAATATCATTCTGTATGCGCTCATGATTGTAAATGAAGTTGATCGTCATGAACACATCATGTTTCATCAAATTCATGTATAGGTAGCCTGTTTATAATACATGAAGAGTGATCCATGTCTAAAGTACAGGCAAGCCATGAATATTTCGTCTGGTAGATGTAAATGGATGGCGTCGGATCGGTTTACTGCAGTCTCCCTTTTTGACTGATGATGCTGAATGAAAATTTAGGTCATGTAGGTCTACTGACATTTATGGCTGCAACAACGCATTCCGTCGTGCCGTACACTCAACAGAAATAAACTGGTGAACTACTCAACTGCTTAGAAACTGTTCTTTTGCATCTTTTCCATCAAATTGTCCTATTTTTTTCACTTGGAGTTACACCCAGACGCACGAAACCATCCATTCTCAATCAAAGGGAGTTGGAAGAAGGTCCATGGTGTGCCGAGATGAGGGCAAGAGAAGGAGAGCAGCTTCTGCCTTGGCTTGATTTTCGCAATGCCCAGGACACGCATTACTTACTTGAAGGTTGTATGTTGATGAGGAGGCGAAAAGTAAATTCATTGCCTTTACACATTCCGTACTCTCTGCCGCATCCTCTTCCTCTATGACTTGGGCACTTCCGCTTATTTTATTCACAATGCTCACCACTGACGTCATATAATCCTCCAACCGGGAAAAGTCTGAACTATTACGTATTTACGCCTGCAAATAGAGTTGTTTATTTTGGTCTTTTCAAATGACACTAACATTTTTAAACCACAACAGTGACACAAATGGTTACAGAAGGTTGGGTTTGTATAACACACAAGCTAGTTTTCAGCTTTTCCTGTCATCTTTAAAATTTTAACTTTCAAGCTAACCGAAAAAAAAAAAATAGGTGACAATTAAAGATACGACCTATCATGATAGCACGCTGCAGGTCAATGGGGTCACTTGAGGTGCAATAGGACACTTTGGGGAAAACTAAATGCCCTTGTGCTATACTTAGGTTCAGGAATACTTTTTGCTAACGTTAATGTACAGAAGCTATTACTCTATCTGATGCATAAATAATCATTTATTACCACCTTAAATATTTGGTGAAACTTCAAACATGAAATTTTAAATCCCACTTTCTATTTTCATTCATATGGAGTGGGACATTTGTCTAGTCAAAGTGGGACACCTGGTACCTTGTTAAAAATGGTTGAGCATTTAATTGAGATCCCAAGTGCAACGTGAACCAAAACATAGATAAAACTGCTGTCTTCAAAACATTAAATTATTACGAACATTCAGTATCACCTGAAAGGCTAATTCACAAGCAACTCAATCCACGCAAATGTTAAGTAAAGTTATCTTTCATACAAAGTGGGACATGGAAGTTGTTTCTAAGCATGCAAATTCGTAAGCTGTACAGCTAGTGTACATGTATATATGACAAGTTCTGTTTGAGAGCTTATCAATACTCTCAACTTTGCATACTAGACATGTTTACACGAAACAGTGAAGAAAAACTTACAATTCAAAACACTTACTGGTGGCCCTTAAGTAAGGACGATGGGTTACTGAGCACTGTCATGCAGAGTGGCAAAAATTCACACACAAGACCCTGGTGAATAATTATGAACAAAGTTCTGTTTTTCCTTGTTATTTGAAGTTAAGTTGTTTTAATTAGAGCATAATATTTCTGGCAGAAGCTTGTTCATCAATTTTTACATTAATCATAGAGCTAAGTTGACGATATCGTTACTACAAATTAGAAACATGAGTGGACCCAATATTGAGCCTTGTGGCACGCCTGAATTTTGTACCAGTGGGATGAATGGCCTTGGATTATTATATGCTGGAATCGGTTATCCATATAGTCAGAAAACCATTCGAGAAGACTGCCAGTAATACCAACTTTCTTAAACTTATGAATTAAACCAAGGTGACAAACGTTATCGAAAGCTTTACTTATGTCAAGGAAAATGATACGGACGTTTTTCGATTGATCAATAGCTAAACATAATTCGTGGTAAACAAACAATATATGGTTAATAGTAGAGTCTCCAGGAATGTAGCCAAATTGATTACAGGATATAATTAGATTTTCACGAAAAAATTAAATGCATGTTTAAATACTATTTCTTTTTCTACAAATTTTCCTGTACAAACAAGGAGTGAAACATGCCCATAGTTATTGCATGAATTTTGAGCTCTTTTCTTGCGAAGGGGAAAAACATTTGCTTTCTTCCAAACAGAAGGAAATTGTTTGGCTGACAGAGACAAATTGAATAATTTGGTTCAAAAAGAAGTAACAGGCTCCGCTTCCTTTAGGAGCTTTGTGCTTATTCCATCTGGACCAGAGGCTTTAGAAATGTCAAAACTTCGAAGTTTTTTAAGAACCTCGGATTCAGAAACCACTAAAGAGTCGAGGATAGTGCAAGGGTGGTTAGCATGTTCAGGTATGGTGACAGGAGCAGCATGGAAGCAAGGAGAAATTAAAAGTTTAAGCTTTAGCTGCACTATCTGAAACATGTATGTTCCCGTGTAAAAGTGAACGCATTATTGTGGAATTATTTCTCTTCAAATATCTTTAAAGGTACGCCACCAGGATTTATTTTTCCGTGATGAATCATCTAAGTGTTCACATAATCTATTATTATCATCATCATCAGAGCTTTTAAATTGTTCCTGTTAATAATTCCTAATTTGGCAAGAATATGCCCAGTCATTAAGTGCCAAATTATTCTTTTTGACATGGTCATATGCCCTACTAACCGGTCGTTTAAGGAGACGAAGTCTAGTATTACACCAGGGAAGATCCCAGGGTCTTATTTCAATGATTTCGTTTCGAAGGTAACATGTAGCAGTCTCTATGAATAATTTTGACCAAGAATGACAACATTTGTCAATATCGTTAACACTAAAAACAGGAATTCCCATCAACTGTTTGAAGCTGGCTTCTAAAAGGATCAAAATCGGCCCTCTCATATTCCCGTATGCGACGTTTGTATGCTGCCTCCTTTCTCCGCTTAAACATAAGTTTTGCTAGCACATCTGAGCGAGCACAATTGGATATTGGAAGCAGCATACAAACATCATCAATACAATTTTGAATATTTGACTTGATCAAGGCAGGTTTCAGTTAGTGTGGAAACTCGTGCAAGCTCCTGAACATATAAGGTCCAGAGTCAAGTTGGACAAAATGAACAAGCATGCGACCAGGATATGTATTGTAGTCTGAATTGAGGTCAACGTGTAAAGAATATTATGAATTACTGTGCTGCGCGCAAGATCCAGGCTGTCCAGGAACTTATCCCAAAACGACGTTAAGGAATTTGGCGGTCGGTACACCACAACAAAACGGAAGGTATTATTGTTTCATCTTATTCCGCCGGTGGAATTTGGTGAGAGAAATGTTTCAGGGAAGGCATTGATGTTAAAGTTAGGTACAAGATCAGATTGTATAGAGCTTTACTTATCATCAGAAAGGCTGCGGATATTTGCATGACAAAATGAAATATCACATAGGTCAGATGAAGGTCCTGGGTTCATGTGTGAAAAAAATTGAAAGAGAAATATCTTACGGTGTCCTTGTCTCTTACTACACACGGATTTTTGAGGAGAGAGCAGTTATTATAGCTACCGGAATTGAATATGTGCTCCAGTCCAACTGAACTTGATGCACCACTTTATCTACACTCATCCTACATATCCTTGGCAATGGCTGGGCCAAAAACTACTGTTGACTCATTCTTATTTCGCCAGCAGGAAGGGATTAAAGTGGACCAGAACACTTTTTAAAATTGTAAATGCGCTTCTTAAGTGTCTATTTTTTTCCTAACCTATCCAGGAGCGTTACATGTTATTCTACATTGATGGTTGACAATGACATCTTGCAAGGATTCCGCAATTTTAAATCTAAAAATGTCATTTGCATCATCGATTATATATATATATATATATATATATATATATATATATATATATATATATATATATATATATATATATATATATATATATATATATATATATACATACATACATACATACATACACACACACACACACACATACATACATACATACATACATACATACATACACGCACATGGGACTTAATGTTATGTTATCTGCTGTTTGCCCCCAGCTGCACCAGTTGCCTTACTAAGCAGGATGTCATGTTGGCATCTATTTTCCGCACCAAAACCCCAAAACGCCTCCATCATCATCATCATCATCATCATCATCATCATCATCATCATCATCATCATCATCATCATCATCATCATCATCATCATCATCATCATCATCATCATCACCACCATCATCATCATCGTCGTCGTCGTCGTCGTCGTTGTCGTCAGCAGCAGCATCGTAGTCACCGTCATGGTCGTCATCATCATCATCATTACCATCATCAAAGAGTAGCAACATCTGTGATATTAAAATCATGTAATAATAAAGCATATGTAGATTTATAGTCATAATATATGTGGATATATGAGAAACAGCCATCTGGAGACAGCCTCATGGAAACAGCAAATGGCACATAATGGTTTTTGCCATGTATTTACCTTAACACATACGGCTAGCGTTGAGTTTCTATTATGAGTAAGCAATAAATTCTGCCTACTCACATCACATGAAGGACCGGTAAAAGACCAGATGTTCTTATAATTGTAGTATTATTAACCAAATCCACCTGAATACAAAAAGCTTCAGGACTCTTTCGCCCGTAAATATCTATTATTAAGAATATTTACCATGTTTTCTTTATGTCTTTCCGATGCCATGCACATATATAAGTCTAATCAGAAGACAGTATGTATCGGCAATGATAAAAGATGGCGTTTTCACATCAATGCAGCATTTATGCTTGGATTTATACCTCCAGTACATGGTGATGCTCATAATTATCATTATACAAGACAGACGCAATTATTCCAGATCCCATTTTCTGATCTATACTGCAAAAAATATATATTTTGTGTGTCAAATATACACTCTCTCTTATTTGCAAAAAAAAAAAAAAAAGTACGGGACAAATCATCATTTCATTCTATTCTATTTGAAATCAACCATGAGCACTCTTCAGGAACAATATTTTATGCAATAAATAAAAATGAAACTCATTTTGGTTTTTATTGACAAGGAACAGCTTACATTACATTGAAAATATTGCGTTTCCCCGGCTGCTGCTCTTTTACGCTTACTAAACACCAATAAGAAAAAAAAAAGGTATTTTATACATACAAAGCAAGCAGACAATATAGGATATAAATAACACTATTAAGCAGGAATAAATGGGACGAGCATTTTCTGTGTCGCCGTCATTTTCATAAAAAAAATTAATTTGAAAACATTTTCTCACATTCATGAAACGACTATATAACCGTGTGTGTCTCAAAAGAATGATATTTATGTGAGACAGGAAACTTTTCAGTGTTTCAAATAAATAAA
>OZ026613.1:30526140-30648640 GCA_964020975.1 Hermodice carunculata
CGGAACGAGCGGGACTAGAACCTGCAACCTTTGGCAGCGGTCGCCTAGCTGAAATGGGAAACGCACATATCCACTTCACCGAACCCCCTTTTTTTCAGAAAGAATGGTTCAATGGAGGTAGGAATGTGCGAGTGCTATTTCAACACGGTTATGCAGTATATTTACTGAGTCGGCATTTATTTCCAGAATCGGGGACTTAAATCCACCAGCATTAAAGAAATGCCGAAAGTATATATTTTATGTTCGGAACGAGTGGGACTCGAACCTGCAACTTTTGGCACCAGTCGCCTAGCTGAAATGGGAAACGCACATATCCACTTCACCAAATCCCCATTTATATATTATATGAATGCCCTATGGGGCACATTTTTAGCGTAGCATACCAGGCGCCTGTGAGACGCAAAACGAAAACCCGATGTGAACCGGTACTGCAGACGGTACCAATTAACAACATTAACTGATTAAATTCGCATAATAATTTCGTATATTCCTGTTTGCCATATGCCAGAAACAATGCAGTGAAATTCCTTACCAGCAATAATCTTAACTCAAGCACCACATTCAGGTGTCGAGGATGAGTGGTTTCTCATTATGTGATGACGGGTGGAGCGGAAGTCAGCGTCCTAGTCCCAGGAAAGTAAAACAAAAAACAAAACAAAAAAACAAAAAAAAACAAAAAAAAAAAAAAGAAAAAAAAAAAAACCCAGCACGTCCTTATTCCTTGGTTCTTTATTATTCTCTTTCAAATCACATGCAAAGAATCTTTTCTATATTTCAAAAAATTCCATGCGCAATTGGTCCCCAATATAAACAAATCCCAGGTCGTGTGAAAGAAATAATTGTTCTTATTTTCTGGTTTACCCTGTATCCCCCCTTCCGGACCGAAGTGGCTGGCACTAGCTCATTTCAGATATTAACTGCCTCATCCGGCCGAATATCCTTTTTGATCTTCCTTATATGAGATCCACCTGACGCCTGGCATTGTAAATAGCAGCTACCCTTGATGTTTAATCCCCCCCCCCCCCCAAAGGAAGAGTACCATACCCGCTCTATATTGTCCTCAGGTAGTTGAAAATATGAAAAAAAACCCCAAACGATATGGTGATCCCGCTTTTCCCCCTTATGCCCGTCCTTTACACGCAATATAACCATCGCACCAATGTGGTCTTGTAAATCAGCAGCAACGTACATGTAAGATGGGGCGTAGAATGGCTAGCAAATTGCCAATCTAATCAAGACAATTGAATTATCTTCATGTAATTCCATTTCCATGTTTCCAGTCAATCAGCCAATTGGTTACAACAACTGCTGGTGCAAATGATGTAAGTAGGGCCTAAAATCAACAAATTTGCGTTGTAATTTTATAGTTGCTGGTAACGGTTTACTTTCGTTTGCAACACTTGAAGTCCTATTTTTATAATACTCAATTTGTATTTGATGTACAGGATTAACATTAAAGCAAATTCGCCAGATCTGGTAAGTTACACTTAAATCGAACGGAATGTGCGCCTTGATTTGAATGATCAATATAAATTAATGATCGGAACGCTTTAGCTAAGAGCATTAAAATTGTGTTGAACCGTAACACCAAGCCGCAACACTAAAAAGAGCGTAGAAAAAACGTCTACAAAAAGTGTCAACTTGGGGTACAGGTATTGTATGTTGGTTCCCAGTAAGTAAACAGGTGATGGGAATACAAATAGGTCACAGAACATACGCCATATGTCTAAAGACTCATCATATTCTTATTTTTGTATAAAATTTTGACAAAGTATATCCGGATATTTTGACGATATCGTGTACACCAACAAATGTCATTGCGGAAATGTGTTGTAAAGTGTATTCTAGTCGATAAATACGTCACAGGAATGGATAAACAGGTCATAGTCACCCATATGTAATCCGTTCATTTAAACCTCATGATACTTTTATGTCACGTTTGAGCGAAATATGTTCGGGGCATTTTCAAAATATTGCGATAATATCATGACCCCAGGATACGTCTTGCACGATGCGTGTAGGTCGGTAAAATATTATGCATCGTACTGGACACACAGGTCACAGTTTGCTAGAAATCTAGTCTGGTCATTCAAGCCAAATGCAGTGCTATTTGGCGAAAAAAAAAATGAGTCACCTCTTTGGGCCATTTTAAAGTATCGTTGTAACAAGCACTGAGCGGACGGAAGGATCGACACACAACCAAGAACAAATTTGTCCCTGGGCAGGAGGCAATAATCGTTTCGCTTCTTTTATATTTTGTACCTGGTTCGCAGCTTGGTTGTATATTTGATTTAATTATGTTCGAACTTATAAAATTTCATTATAAATGTGTGTAGTTGTGTAATTGTAAGACTGTGGCCCGTGTAATTATTCTACAAACATTATGATCCACGCGTACTCAAATTTTAACAGAGCAATACGTCTACGTCACTGTTCGTTTATGTATTTACCTTGTAACACTTAGCAAGTAAATTACATTGAATAATGACACTCCTATGAGGGCAACCGGTGTTTCATGGGAGAAAGAAAGTCAATACCAACTATCGGCGAAGGCAATAATCGTTTTGTTAATATATATTCAGCGCAGAAAGCATACAATGTGTCAGTCTGTTTTATTTGGACAGGATAAGACTGGTTTCTTGCACGTTGCTAGCGTGCGCAACCCTGTGGTGAGGGGAACCTGGCTGGCTGATCATTTCGTGCACAGGCAGAACCACATCACGTCCAAAACCGAAAACGCGCCACGGCGATATACGATTAGGGCAGAGGTGCTCAATACGACACTAAATGGTACCGCACGTGCCACCAGTTGACCGATCAGCAAACGAATGTGATTTACTTTCTGTGGTTAATAGCTTTTATCAGACAACTGATGAAAGTCGCTGATAGCTTCCCACATATCCTTAAGACACATTTTGGACACTTGTGAAAACACTGATATATCTGTGCTGTTACAATTGGACATTTTGAAACATAACGAGTGCAAGTCGATTCTATTTCCGGTTCTGCTGCTTGCAGCTCCCATCGTTATTAAGAGTGTGTACGCAAAGGGAATTCACTGAACCCTAGTGGCGTTTGAACCTAAAATAAGCTTATCGACGGGCTTTGAATACTAAGTTACTTCAAAAACTCTTCATTGACGTCTCGATTACATTATATCCGTTGTGCAATAAGCTATTCTAAAAAAAGTGCTCCAATGTACACGCAGAGTGACTTATGGTAATCCTAATCATTTGCTGATTTTACGATGAAAGGCAGAAACTGGATTTCGTTTTGGCTTTTTATGCGCCAGTAGATGAAGTAACAAGTCCAATGTAAACTCGATACCTTGCGTATATTATATTCTCATTGGTCCTCAGTACAATTGAATTGTTCTGAAAGTCACACCGACTTTCACCTGTGATGACAGCAATATATCAACATGATGTTTTGGTCGCGAGAACTTAATATAAATTTAGAACAGATACTTAGCCAACATGGCTGCCTCCAGTCTTTACGATATTTTTTCTACATTATGGTTTCCTTTGAAATAACTTTGATTTCACTGCTCTTATTCTGTTTACACAACTATGTTCATACTCTGAAATAATATTCCTTCTCTCTTTGATCTCAACTTAAACGAAAAAATGAGTGAAGGTAGAAAAATTGTACCCTTATTCCAACTTGTAACCAAAACAGTAATAAAGCTAAGAAATAAAAATATAAGCTATACAAAGCAAAACAATGGGCAGCATGAAGATAAGGATGTTTAAAACATATATTTCGGGTCTGGCTAGCAAAGATTTTTATCACGTTCTACAAATCGATGCACTTATGACAGGACTGCTCAAATGTAGATGTGTTATTTTGTGGACGTAGCATAAACAGTTAACAATGCGCCTATTAATGACACACTGTGTTGCGCAAGCTATTATCTGGGAGAGAGATCACATTAGAATCAACCGAGGCAGAATACAGATAAAAAAAAAATCAAACAACCATAAAACGGAACCTCATGCACGTTTGGAACAAGCAAATAGCCAATTAAATGAAAAAGATGGGGTGTGAGTTTGATGGATGGCGAAGGACCGATCTATACACTTTCAAGTGGCAAGACTGAGTTTGTCACGCCAAAGAAGTGTCTTAGCTTCGTATTTTTTTTTTCAGTCTAAAAATAAGGCACTCAGCATATCAAGCCGTTCAGTGGGTGTTTTTGCAGATCAGGAAGCTGCATGATTTTGTGATTATTTTTGTTTTCGGAAAATGACCGACAAGTACCAATTTTTTTTCACACAAAATGTAAATGTCTCTAGCCAAAGTGAGAGAAATACATTTGTCACAAACTTTTTCACCGCACTATCTCCATGACATAACCTATGTGTCTGTTTATTAACATACATTTTGTACGCATGCCTGTCCAATTTCTCCAGGGACAGATTAATTTATGATCTACAGCAATTAACCAGACCGTTGCACTGCACAATGCAAAAATAGTAATACAGGTGTAGTAGTATTTTGGCACCAAAAAAAAAAAAAAAACGCAGCTAATGTCGTGCTGAACATACTGTCATACCTGCACGAGGATTGTTTTCGTCATGAAATAGCAATATCGAGCCCCCAACTAATACATTTCTCAACATCCTTGACTGCTTCCACAACATGCGTGATGCATTTAACCCTCAGAGGACCATGGTAAAAGAGTAAGCTACCATCTTTACCCGGGCGCCTAAAGCCCGTCAGTACAGCTGTTGACCAGGAATATACAACTTTTTAGACTTCCCCGCATACTTTGTCCACAACTTTTCATGAAATTGCAACATTAAATATAAAAGACAATGCAAACGACACTTCAAACTTATCGGTACTGGTTCGTGTCAATCGGTGCGGGCGGGAAAGTGTTAGGCATGGATGTATTCGTCTAATTTGTCATATCAATTTTATAATTCAATCACCAGCTTGCTTACCTTTACAACGTGTCGCAGCCAATGTCAGACAACTGAGCAGTAAAATATCCTAGGTTGTGAAATAAACATTTCTGCGTTATACAAACCGGCAACTGATAGAGTCAATCCTTCAGGACACATCCATTCTATCCAGGGTTTGAAACGTTAAATACTTTCCCCCGATACGTGGCACAGATGCACGGCTTCAATAAAGCCCATGTGAAAAATAGGCCAACATCTGCAACAGAGAGTGCACAAAACTCCCCGTATGAACAACTATGTCTTCAAAATACAGTTGTAACATTGAAATTTTATTCGATCAATAACGATTGTGACCTAGCTTTTTTTTCGATTACCTACAAGTAGGACGAGGTGCTGTATAATTATCATTGTCATTAATCATTCTCAATGCATTTCGGTTCAGGTCGAACTGACGTAAGAAGATGAATGATGAGCCCATTCGAAGTGAAACTAGAACTTAATTATATTTTTGAAACACAGAGCCCCACCCCTTCTTTTACTTTTAGCCATACAATGCAACAATCGTCTGCTTTAAATCATGAACTGGAATTACCATTGTGTACATTGTGAAAAGCTTGAGTGAGATTGGAAAGTATGATGACGTCTGTGCAGTAACCATCCTTCTATTCGGGATAGTACATGTAGGTTAGTGTGTGACTTAGTTGTGGGCTAAAAGGTAAAATTCATATAGAAGCAGCATGAGTCAAGATAATTTTCTGGAGGAAATATGAGATGGTTTTGTTTACTTCTTTTTATGCATGTTGTTGCATGTATCAACTGAATTGAATGCGACAAGGAGAAAGCGACCCGGATTGTTGCTACTTCTGCTCCCGTCTTTACGGCAAATGAAGCCATTTTAGAAGCAGCAACTAATCCGAGTCACAAATTACCATTTAAGAATACATAGTAGAATAAACTATATAAAATATTTTTTAATACTTTTTTTCCAAATATGATATGCAGATAACACTCGTTTATCATGTGTAGAATTCAAACATTTCTTGCGTAAATGGAATTATATGAATTAATATAAAACTAGTTTCTTATAGGGCATAGTTTATTTGTTTGTGCAAAAAAATCAGCATCCTAAAGTAGAAAGTAAACAAGTAGATGCCGTGTTTATATTAGCCGAGACCATCATTTTGTATAATTGTTCTGTCAATAACCGACAAATGACAGTGTTGTAAATTGCAACTCCGATTTTTAGCTTAACCTATTGTATGAACAGGAAGTCAACACGGACTGTGACGTGGTACATACACTTTGAAAAAAACTCTTACTACTTGTATTCCACATGACCGTAGTTGTACGGTGTACAGAGGTTTGCGTGCAAAGAGAACAAAATTGGCACTACATTAAAATACAGGTTCTGAACTGTGCCAATAGCTGAAGGAATCGTATTATCAAATACCCTATTACCACGTTCCCGCTCGATACTGATACCCCCTTCCAAATGTCGCCTGCTCACTTTATTTGCGCTTTCACGGAAACGTTTCGATGGAAGTCGAAGTGGCGACCTACCAAATGCGCCTCATCATTTTTGTCTGTTGTTTTTTTTTCTTGTTTTTGTGTGTGTGCGTTTTGTTTTCTTTTTATTATTTTTGCCTTTTTTCTTCTGGCCTCAGCGAGTCTGTTGACTTTATTTGCATATGGCAAAGTAAGGGGGGTTAGACACCTTGTAACATATGAAACCATGAGCCTGCTAACTGTTCTAATAGGCCAATGATAGAATACGGTCTTGCCATAAGTACACTCTCAGAGGTAATGGTTTAAACATATTTTATATCAAAAAGTATAAAAGGATTGGAGACAACCTGCAGAGCACTTATATGAACCCCTCTCGGTGTACATCAAATGAATTTCACAATTTCATCAAGATGATGGATAATATATACACTATATACATTGCCATATACAATAATGCTGACTTATGGTGTTAATGCAATGGTTTCACAGAAGAATACATTTATGAAACACACTGACAAGTTAGAAACACTTAGTCTGAATAAGGAAATCATGGACTGCTCTAGATATTAAATCAAGTGAATGTTTACACTTTCTGGTTGGCTGGGGTCGCCGTATGGTTGGTTATTGATGTTAAGGTTGATGTGGTTAGGTAACTGACTTATTAATGTTGCTCGAGCACGAGAATAGCGGTTGCACTCAAGCACGAGAATAGCGGTTGCACTCAAGCACGAGAATAGCGGTTGCACTCAAGCACGAGAATAGCGGTTGCACTCAAGCACGAGAATAGCGGTTGCACTCTAGAAGATAATGCCTTGTGGTTTCTCTGACGTAACCACCACAGGATCACCGGGGAGAGTCTATTAAATTGTGTCTGAACAGGTGGTCGTTCAATAAACTAGAGGCCGTAAGGAGTCGTGCGTGCAGTACCTGACCTCTTCGAGAGCCGCAGTAGAAGTGACTTGGAACCTTTGAGGTGAAATTGTTCAGCTTAGTCTTAAATTGGGAGATACTGCTTGCGTTCCTTATACTAATATCCAGATAATTCCATAATACTATTGTGGCCGGAAAGAATGATTTTTGTCTTATCATAGTTCTACACAGAGGTACCGGAATATCATTTTCGTTTCTCAAATTGTAGGTCGTTGGAGTGTTCGTAGGGAGGCGATCGTTTAGATATAATGGAGATAGACTGTTAGCAATTTTGTACATAAATGTCAATTTGTCCTTCTTCCCTTCCTTGCGCTAAGCTCTCCCATTTAGTCTCTTCATATAAAAGTCTGCCTGAAGCAAGACGCGTAGCGTCAGTCACTACCCTTGCGGCCGCCAGGTTTACATGCTCTAACATTGAACTAAGCTGGTCAGTGCTGCGGTGCCAGAGGACGTCAGCATATTCCATAACAGGTCGTATGTAAGTAAAATACAATTTTCAAGTATTTTCCTGTTTACGAAATAACTTAGTTTACGCAGACAATCAACCCTTTTCATCACCGAAACATAAATCGAATTTATATGATTTTCCCAAGTTCCTTTTTTGTTAAAAATTACACCTAAATTCCTGAAAAGCTCAAGTTCCTCAATTTTGTGGACGTTCAAACACACAGGTTAATAAGTTGGATTAGATTTGCTGATCGTCAGCAGTCCAGTTTTACTTTCATTAAATTTTATGCACCACTGATTGACCCATGTGGCCATTGCTCGGAGGTCACATTCAGGGTCATTGTGGGTATGTCTTCATACCCATGATCAACAGTTAGGAACAGTGATTATTAGATTCAACGATAGGTGCCAAATCATTTATGTCAATTAAAAACAAGGGACCAAGGATGGATCCCTGGGGCATGCCTGAAATAATATTTGTCCATGTGGAAGACTGGCCATTAACAACTACTCTTTGTTTACGATTTTGTAAGTAGTTTTGGAACCACGACAATAATTTCTCTTCTGTGCCAAATTGTTTGAGCTTCTGGATTAAACCTTTATGGCAAACTCTATCAAAAGCACGACTGACATCGAAAAAAAAAATAATAACATCTTTTCCCTCATCAATAGCCCCGCATATTAAATCGTATACTTCAAGTAGTTGGCACACACAAGAGTCACCTGGCGAATATGCAGATTGCCAGTGGACAAGTAAGTTATACGAAACACAATAATCATATGCACGATTAAAAACATATCTTTCAAAAACATTTGCAACACAACTTAGGAGCGAAATACCACTTTAATTTTCTTTGTGTTGTTTAGAACTCTTCCTATGAATAGGCGCCATATATGCCTCTTTCCATTTGTTAGGGAAAATAGATTCGTCCACAGACCTTTTGAAAATAATACACAAAACTTTTCCCGTGGGCTTTGCGGTGAGTTTAAGTAATTTGGTACTTATCTCATCAGGACCATTCGCTTTGCTTACTTCGAAACAAGACAGGATATCCAAAATTTGAGATTCAGTAACTGGTATGTCGGAGAGACGAGCTTGGGTTTGAAAGTGAATTTCTGGCAAGGCTGTGTCATCATCTTCCACTGACCAAAGACAGCTGAAATATTTGTTAAACAGTTTAGCTTTCTCCGCACTGGTTGATACATCATTACCTTCTACCAGAGGCGGATAGCTGGACGATTTACTGCCCTTGTCACACATGAGTTGCTTTACCAGTTTCCACCCCAGTTTTGGATTACACTGACCATCGTTTTCCATTTTGTTGACAAGATTGTTACTGTACTGTTATTTCGCTCTCCTTAAGTCATTAGTGACCTGGTTCCTGGCCTTTTTGTATCGTGACCACAGTTCGGGGGTGTCTTTTAGTTTTGCTTTTCGGAAGATACGATCACGTTTTCTCATTTGCCTTGATAACCAGGGAGGATCACTCGGTCTGACTGTTATATGTTTGGTAGGTATATACTTTTCCGCCACAGTAATGGAAAAATCACTCCATTTGTGTACCATTTCATCAACGTTACTGCAATGTAGGAAAAACGTATTCCAATCAATCGATACCAGCTCTTCGTTAAGACCATCATAATCACCCTGCTCATAAATCCAATTTTCTTTCTTAAAGACTTTATCAGTACCATTTTTAAAATTGACCAAACAAAATACAATATTATGGTCACTAAAATGGACAGCTGTTGTACCAGCAGAAGAGATGAAGTCCGGAACAGTGGTGGCAATGATATTGAGACAAGAGGAGGAGGTAGCAGTAATACGTGTGGGAGCAGTGATGAGTTGTGTCAGGTTGAGGTCATCTAGTTTAATCTGCAGTTTGTTGTTGGGCTTTAATTGGTTCTCATTGAAATCACCATATATCAAAATAATATAATTTGTATCTTTTGCAAGCTCAATAAAATATTCAAAATTTTCCCAAAAGGAAGTTTCAGAAGGAGGCCTGTAAAACGTTACAAGACACTTTCTGTTATCACACCTTACTTTCATCCAAACACATTCTATACAGGGAAGTTCTAAATCGTTCCTCCGTATCGCACTCAGTGCTTGGGACACATATACGCACACGCCCCCTCCGCCTCCATTGGAGCGATCACGCCTGAATGGATCCTGGAAACCGTGTATACGTACATCATCTGATGTGATTTGATCACTGAGCCACAATTCAGTAACAGCTATTATGTCATGATCGAATACTTCAATCTCTAACACATCGATTTTATTTCAAAGACTTTGTATGTATATGTGCATCAGAGAAAAATTCTTTTTGTTGGGTTGGTTTGAACTCCAAGTGAGATTCAAGGAATTATTAACACCAGTTGAGTTGAAATCACTAAACAGAGAGCTTGTCTCAGAAGAGGGCCCTGGGATTTTTTCCACCTCTCCACAGTGACATAGCAAAAACTGAATCACCCCAATAAATAGTCGAGAAATCATCATACGTTTGTACTTAAACGACATAGTATATAAAGTATTTGCAATGTTGAGAGCGACGATGGTTTTAGAACGAGGCGAGCTAGTCAGAGTAAAAAGCTTGTTCTCACTTAACACCCACGACGAAGATGTCCTAAGTGACTTAGTGGCTAGGTACATACGTTGAGCAAGTTGAAACTTTCATCAAATCCTTCTTGAGTTATTCTATCAGAACCATTTTTGCTTACGTGGACGTGAGGCTTTGACCTTGTGGTCAAGGAGGTAATGAAGCGGGCCTCGTTTGGAAATCGGATGTATGTAAAACCAATTTATTACAAAGCCTTGCAAAACTAATAATGGTGATAATGAATCACACTCCTGCCTGAAAATCAAGACACGCCAACGTGTAATATTATTCTATAATTATCGTATAATTATACCCAAGCATAATGTTTATATGATTACCCTGTTTTGTAGGAAAAACAATATGGTAATATATGAAAATTACAATATCGGGTTTGGTTGTTATGGCCTACTGGCATGAGTCCTAAGTTCAAACGCTCCAAAATTCTCTGACCAGTTCGGAATTTGTGCAATTAGAGAAATGACGGGCCCATCAAGAGTCCCACAGTCATCAAATTTCTATAGGCGTTTGACCTCAACCCTATAGTCTAAAGCACCCAATTGCAATCTTAAGTGACTTCGTGGCTAGGTTCATATGTTGAATAAGTTGAACTTTCATCAAATCCTTCTTGTGTTATCCTATCGAAAACCATTTTTTGTTTACGTGGACGTGAGGCGTTGACTTTGTGGTCAAGGTCACCTATAATCAAACCTAGGCAATGTTCTACATGGATACATTGTGACAAAATTTGAAGGAAATTGGACTAACGCATAAAAGTTATCACTCGGAAACCAAATCTGGATGGACAGAAGGACAACCTGCTTACTATGGGGCATCAACATCTCCAACACGGAGCCCTAGCAGGGAAAAACTTCTAAACAATGAAGTGACTGTTCATATATGTGCAATGCTGTCTCAAAATCTGCTACCAAAATTTCTTGAGCAAGGAAGGTTACATTGGCCTGATATAGGATACACCATTTATCCCTCAATTTCATTTAATGCTGTTGTTATATTCATGTCTGGTCGTTCACTGAAGACCTTATGTATACCTGCGACAGCCACAATTCGGTATTATGCACGGAACTGTTCATAGGATGATGGAACAGACGCGCGCAAATAATAACACGCACGTGTTACCGTTGCTTGCTGCTCTTCAATTAAAGCTGTTTAATTGAAGAATTTGAACATATTGGCAGCCTCATGATTCCAAAGGATCGTGGGATTTCTAATAATGCAAATGAATTCTGAACGGCGTTATACAGCCAAGCATATGGACAACAAAATCCCCATAGAAGCTCAATGGAAGCATAATAAATATGAACCATATGTGTGCGTGTGACGTTGATCATACTAATATTTTCTGCATGAAAAAGGGTTGGTTGCTTCAAACTAGATGTTTTCTGCTAGATTTAAGTACTCAAAAATTCTTCGTAGCTTGAGTGTTTCAAGTAAAGTTCTCCTTTTATCATTTTTATGCCTCACCACTTGGCAGGGGTGAAAGCCATATTCGACACAGTCCAGTCCGTTGTAATTTCTCCGGTATTAGTACTGTAATCGGAGTTGTCCCAGATCGGGTATGATACCCTTGATTTACTGAAAATTACTGTTGTCCATCCCATGTCCGGCATTAAATTTGTGTCTTGCATATCTCCAAACCTATTTGACGTACAGTGATGAAATTTAAAAGGATTATTAATCAGCATATCACAATGTGTAACTAGGGTTTGTTTGTCTCTGTGTCGTTACTCAACCCTTGATTTGGTGGAAATGATCATTATCCGCACCGCGTCTAACGTGAAACTTGTATCGTGTATATCTCTGACACTATTTGACCTACAGTTATGAAACTTTACAAGATTATTAATCAGTACATGAAAATGTGCACCTGGGGTTTTGTCTGTCTGGCTCTCTGTCTGTGTGTCTGTACAAGACACTTTGCTTCGGGGATATGACCATTGTCCGCCCCGCGTTCAGTTCCCTTTACGGTAGTGAGATAGTCAATTACAGCCAATGAAATCAGTGAGAAACAGTATTAACAGTTGAAATCAAGAAAGGTTTACATTGGCTTCACCACAATGCGCACTGACCCAGTCAAAGTTTTTTGGCTTTTTCGTTTTTTTTTGTTTGTTTGTTTTTGTTTTTGTTTTTGTTTTTGTTTTTGTTTTTTTTTTGTTTTTTGTTTTTGCTTTTGTTTTTGATTCCATACAATTACATGTATCTCACATGACATTTTACTTTTGTTCATTTCAGCTGTGTTTTGCTATGACACCCTTTACTGTTTTCAAGTGACTATATAAAAAAAGACTTGAAGGGGCATCTACGTCCTATGGACACTTATCTAGTTTTAATTCAAAAATAAGCTGTATCTCTGTTGATCCTCAGAGTGGCAATGTTTGCTAACAATTAATTTGGACAAGAAACTGAAGTGTAAACGTACCAGTCTCAGATGTAAAAGGTGTATCATAAGACAGCTGATGACACATGGGACTTGCATGTTTGGTTGTGCTACTACAAGTAAGACTCACCTGAAAGCTGCAAACATGCATCCATACATAAAGAAAAAAAAAAACTTAACAATTTTATGCTCGAAATCGGGAGTAAATCAGGTACACACCCACCACAACAGGAAACAAATACTTACGGATAAAGAGATGGTAAAATGTCAGAAATAAAGTTTTACAGTTTAAAAAAACAACCTAAGGCATATTCTGTGCCGTAGACAGGGTCTTATTGGGTGGGATATAGATCTGGAGCCCACTTTTGTTTGCATGTTTATGTAAAAGAAACATTAAAGTCACGTGATAAACACGTTTGTTTCATGAACTCATTGGTTGTGTCCATCCACTAAATTGCTTTATTGTGTAGGACTTCATACAAGATGTCAGGATTGTGTTACCATTATCCACAGAGACATCGTTCTTGATCTCCTCAATGTGAAGTAAGGAAGAAGGTTGCCTGATCGAATGCTTGTAGAGTCTTCTTGTGAGCGTCATTTCCATACATTTACACAGAATAGAGATTTGCGGTGTATAAAAATGTTGTGGGATAATTCCGTGGTACTAAAATCCCCACCTTTTGTGGATTGTGATCAGCATAGTCATGGACCGCACATCGAATCCGATGTGTTGCTAAAACGAAGTTATTCCGCGCAGTCAGTCGGGACGGGGTCCTTGGGTTACCAAAAAGAGGCGTACATGCACAGCCAGTATTTTTTTAATCTTTTTTGCCGGAGGTTATGACGATTTATTGAATATGCAAAGTATACTCGCACAGCAATCTGCCTTGTTATCGAGTTTTTCAGCAACAGGTGCAATGTATCTATAGGCCCTTAAGTTGAACATAGGCAAATCCTTTCCAGCCAAAAGCGAGGCGTCGTGACATAGAACCATGTGAAATCTTCAGATTATGTATTTCACACGAGAGCTATCAGATATTACATTTTGTCCTCTCCAAAAGTATCACGGTGGAGTTGGAAATCTGATATGCCTTACTATTGGCGCTCAAAACCGTATACAGTGAAAACTCATTATAATGACACCATCTGTTCCCTAAGAAATGTGTCAGATACCTGAATATGTCAGATAAATGAGTCAAATAACAAAAAAAAAAAAATAAACCTTTTCCCATGAAAATCTGTGTCATTATATTGTATATGTCGGATATCTGAGTGTCGTTATAATGAGGTTTCACTGTATTTTAACATTTTATCAACTCGTAGTTTCCAAAAAGAACAAACCCACACTATTCAAGGGAAGAATATACCACATTGTGGGTTTGAATTCAAGTGACTGCAGATTGTGTGATTTGTACGTGGAAATAACAAGAAAATTAAGACATAAGACCGAAATGGAATCTAACTAAAAGAGGGGACTCTTGACCTTTTGGTAAGCATTTAATTAAAGCGAAAGAAACAGGACTTGCCAATAAAAGACGGGACCTACAAGTTGTGTACCTTTGGTTAGTAATTTCCCTCGACTAAGAGAGGCACTTCAGACACCTTTCATACTTAATCTAAGCTTTGATCCTTGTAAAATGATTGATATTTAATTAAGTTTACGAAATTTATAGAAAGTCCTTTCAAGAATCGATATATAATGCGGTGTGCGATGGCTAATAAAAGAACATCGTCGCCTCAACAATGCATTTATGACAGCAAAACGCACAGAGGACAATATAAGCCTCTTCAAAAACCGAGTCGTGTTTACAAAGAGAAAGTCTTCAAATTTTACATCCAGTTGAAAATTTAACAAAGATGTTAATTTCAATAGAAACTTTAATCGGCTCTTGAATTGAAACCAGATTCTTTAGCATTGCTTCTGTAGATTGTATTATCCAGAAAGTGTTGTCTTTCCTCATTTTATGTGACAAGAATGAGTCCAATTCTTAGTGTTTTTGAGTATTTTTGTTTTTACTTAAAAAAATGAGATATTTTAGGTTTCCCCATCCGATCGAAATCAAATTGTCTAATGCTACTCGCCACGACCAGTTTTAATTTATAAGGGCAGACACGAAAGGTAAGCATACACACAGAGAAGTTCGGAATAAACTGACATTTCCCAGGCATGTACATATTGCAAAGTGTAATAGCCCATTAAAGCTAAACGTAGACACTTGGTGCCTAAGTCATTATAATTTATGAACGACAGGATGGACCAGTTACATCTATTTATTCTACATTTGAGCACTACCTAAAATAATACAAGGCTCCAAGATGTCAGATGGCAAAATGGTCAAGATACTCATGGATATACGCAAATAACATTTATATTGCTGAGCTCTGGCCGAATAGGCGAACTTCAACACGAAAAATTTGATTTGCTTGTCAGCAAATCAGTTTGCGTGCCCAGAAAACTTTTAAAGATTTGTGATTCAGTATTTATTTAACCCCTGCAACAATTTTCTTTAATGCAGTTATGTTAAAAATCTATAAATTGATGTTGGAAAAGCACATCAAACTATTATAGTTATGAAGCTATTCAAGATTAATATTTTGTGTATTTGCCTAAGTTGCATGAATCAAACTGCTACAACTTTGATTCGCGGTTTACTGGATACAGGTATCACACAAATATATCATTTGAAGTTTGAATGACACCTCAGTCTATAATGGTTTTGAAGTTATTCCAAATCTAAATTTCGTGTATTCGCCTAATTTGTTTAAATTAGAATGCTACAATTTCAGTTCATGTATTGGATGCGGCTATGTCACAACCCTATAAATTGAAGTTGGAATGACAACGCAGTCTATAATAGTTTTGAAAATACTAAAGAATTCAATTTTGTGTATTCACCTAATTTGCATAAACCAACGTGACACAACTTTGGGTCATGATTCATTGGATGCAGCTATGTCACCAACCTACAAATTGAAGTGGATTGGCACCGCTATTTATAATATTTTTGGAAATGTTGAACTTGTAAATGTTTCAAGTGCGCCTAATTAACATAATTTAAAATGCTAAGTTTTTTCCACTGTCCATTAGTTTTACAGGTCTCACAAACCTGTATCTCCTACTTTAAATGTTGTCTATCTGCAATAGCTTGGAAGATGTGCAGCTTTTATAATTTAGATTATCCCTAATTTGCATAACTTTGAACATCATGACTTTTCCAAACAACATGCACAACTTCACTACTAGGTGTAACGTCATGCCAAGTTTGGCACTTTTCGGAACACTAATAGTGTCCGACGAAAACTGACCACAAAATTCACATGTAAATAAATAAACAAATAAATAAAAAAACAAACAAACCACTAAATAAATAAATAAATAAATAAATAAATAAATAAATAAATAAATAAATAAATAAATAAATAAATAAATAAATAAATAAACAAGTAAATAAATAAAAAATGATTGAATAAATAATCAAACAAACCAATAAATAGAAAGATAGATAGATAAATTAATACATAAACAGATAGATAGATAGATAGATAGATAAATAAATAAATAAATAAATAAATAAATAAATAAATAAATAAATAAATAAATAAATAAATAAATAAATAAATAAATTAAAGTATTTGGGGAGAAACAAGAAGTTTGTGTTCACACACAGACTTGATTAAGCAGAGTAGTATCCCAGTGTACAGAGACAAGGTGCCATATGTGGAAGGCTTCAAAAGGCAACCACCACAGTTATTGTTAGATTCCGATGCAGGCAAAGGCGATTTACGTGATGCCTAGAAAAGCTGAAAATGCAGAAATGAAGTAATCCGGTCGCTCGACGCTTGAATCTGGAGACACGGGCTAGTGCCGAACACATGAACTGTTGCCATATGATATGAAACAGACAGCGGCAGTTACTCTCGATTTTTGAACACAACGAGATATGTGTTTTTGATGCGAAAAACATTGACATTGATACGACTCGATTACAAATAACAACTGCTGCACAAATAGATCATGGATGAACACTGATGTCAAAAGAATTGGAACATATCGACATTAAAATATCAAATGTGAAATGATGAAATAAAAATCAAGATTAAAACTAAGCCACTGAGCATCGAGGGTGGGGGTGGGGGTGGGCTTGGGCGTGGACGCATTGCACTAAAAATAAATACAAGAAATAAATCTGAAGTTTTAAATGTTAACATCAGGATATATGGCGGCGATTTTTGATTTGAAGGTCGGGTCATGTTTTCGTGAACTTTGATCAACGATAATAGCACCCATTTAGGTTCTTAGAACAGCGTACACCCCAAGGTGTTACCCTTGGTATGATCTGATGAGGTGGACCGCAGCAGAACAGGGTCACAGTGCTCTTGAACAAATTTCCTGTGAGGAAATTCTCTAACTTAGGTTTCTTTTGACTCCGAAAACAAGTCACGACATTGAAAGTGCAACACATCACCAGGTGACTGGCAGGTAAACATGCCCTATCTCATTCGGCTTGAATGCCCTTGCACTATGAGAAGATTACACTGCATAATATGCATCCAGATGATATTGCACGACAACCATGTATTGTCAATAGGATAGACAGTGCATGGTTGGTTTACATATCATTTGAATGCGCAGTTTTATCTTGACAAATCGAGGTTAACAATGGTGACAATGTCGGGCATTTTGGATATGTGGATCTATGTATTGGGAAATAGTTAAGCTTGGAGCTGTGTCGAAGTTGGATCAATAGTTCTGGTGCTGGTGGGGGATGGGGTAGTTCGTATGCATTTCTCTTACCAAGAATTACCCTATATTTTCTTGTTCTGTCAGCCAACACCTTCACAAACAGTTTGGGTAACATTTCCAGATCAGGTCCAAATTCTCTGCACGGCCCATCTAAGGTTTTTGGTTGTGCTTCAAAATGCCAAAATGCCGATATTGAAGCTCTATGAATTGAATCATTATTAGTTTGTCATAAACCATCCAATTAAGTTTGTTTTGATAGTGTGAAAATTCTCACTATGTTTCCAGTATAAAAAATGCCATGAAGCTCATCGCATGGCTAAAAATGGTACAATTGTCTTCGATTTTACCCACAAATTGCTTTGAGTTTGAAAATGGCTCTAAACTTTATGGATGACCACTCGCCCAATATCACAAACACAGCAACAAAAATTGCATGGAAAATATCGACAATAAGTGCTGTAAACAGTTATTTTTTCATATACACAAATGCGGGCTTAGTTTGATTTTTATTGCGGTAACTGCAATTGAAAGTTAACCCTATCCCTAATTTATCAACTTGAAGGCATTTTTGGATGAGTGTATTTCATCAACTAACTGTCATAAAATGGTCACTTTGGGGTCAGTTGTACGTGACTTATGTAGAATATGCCTTTCTTGTTCTTTTATGTCTAAAATGTATCTAAAATATACATTTTAGACATAAAAGAATGAGATGGCAATATAATTATGACTTTGATATCCTGTATGCATCATTTTAACGTGGTGCCCAAATATAAACAAAAATAGAGATACCTTTTAAACTACACGAAAAAGGGATATTCCACATAGGTCACGTACAAATGGGTACCCCTGACAAGCCGAGCTGTCACATATGCAGTCAACCACATTCTGATTTCTAGCATTTGACATGTTTATAGTGACACTGTCGTGTACAGAAGTATCCCTTGTAGAGAGCCCTTCCTCTCAAACGTGGAGAATCAAAATGCCTCTTGGCATATGACACACTAAGTCACACCAAAGGTAATGTCTTGGCATGTTAAAGACTCCATTTTCAGTTTCTAACTTTGCAATCACTATCAAACCACACCCAGGACACCAACTACCACTAACTAAGCACCAAACACAAGTATAGGAAAGCACCCAGGGTTTCTCTTAGTAGCACTCCTAGTTAACCACTACCAGATATTATCCAAAAATCATTTGCTATCACTAATAACTAAGTAGCTACAATAAAAAAGCGTGCAAGAAAGTTATTACCAGTGAAAATAATATCATTACAGTCAACGCCAGGAAACTACCTGTAGGACTGCAAACATTAGACTACAATAGGACAGGACCCACAAAACTTCCTTTATCTTAACATAGAAATACTTCAAAGACAGATTGCTCAGGAAAATATTTCATTTGCATCAAAATCAATAAAATACAATCAAACAGTGAGCAGAAAACTATCTGTAGCACTGGAAATAGTGGACCACAAGCAGAGAGTGACCATGAAATTATATTCAGCACTGGTAACATCCCACTACAATCAGGAAACAATCCTAACCTCAGCAAACTGTATATTCACTCACACAGCGCCCAGGAAATTATCGCTAGCACTGCAAACAAGTGACTACCACAAACAGGGACCAGGTCACAAACTTTAGCACTAGGAAGAGCAGACTACAATAAATCTGCACCAGATAAACCACCAAATCACTGAAAACAGTTCAAATGACTACTATCCGACAGTGCCAAGTAACCTGCCCCTTGTATTGGCAAGAGTAAACTTAATCTGACAACGCCCAGGACACATTACTTATAGTACTAGCCTACGCCCAAAACTAATGCTGGTAGTTGCATAACAATGGTCTGTCCATGGCCAGGGGTCCCCAGGTACACAAACAGGAACATAAAAGCTGTATTGGGGAGTTACACCGCATTCGTTTCACCTAGCAGAGTTGTCACATTTGAAAATTGACGTTGCGGCTTAATTATGCTAATGAACCAACAACATCGATGTCCTGACTCGCACTTACACTGTCAATTAACTCCCTTGGGAGAAAAAAAGTATCAAAAAACAGATATAAGTTACTGTTACAGTATTAATGTACTTATTGGTATGTGGTCATTTGACAAACGTCTTGAAATGGACTTTTTAGAGGTAGGGTTGACTTCAGACGTGTGAGGGTCACGTGACCATAATACTGTGAACCCATATACAAAATTAAATATTTCTTATTCAGAGCACCAAATCAGTAAACTTTTGGATGATTTTGGTCTCTCCAATCACAAAATTACTTGATTGCTAAGTTACCAAACTTAGATCCAGTTGCAAATCCAAAGCAATATTTGGCTAAGATCTGTTGAAATTTTGTCATTTAAAACAAGTTACCAAACTTACAATATGTTAGTTATTCCCTTGCGATCGAATTTCATTAAAGTCGGTGATTTGTGAACGTCTTATGATGATTTATTTTATAACATTTTAACATTAGCATTTTCGTTTTGGGGACCACAGCCAAAAATCTTAGATGGGCTGTGCAGAGAATTTGGGTCTGATCTGTAAATGTTACCCAAACCTTTTTTTGAAAGTTTTAGCATACAGAAGAAAAAAATATAGCCTCAGTAATTCTTGGTGAGAGCAATACATAAGAACACCACCCCCAGCTCCTATACTATGCCGGATGCAACCATACAGTCCTCATGTAGCAGTGCTTGTGATATAACTTTGTTTTATTACTATCTGCTAGTCATAATCGTGTTTTTATGAAGCAGGAATAGCTTCATATACTAACATAGGACACAGAATCAATAAAAGTTCATTAATTTTTGAAATCCTTGTCATTTGACCTTTAACCTTTATGTCGGGGATATGGAATGAGACATTCCTAGTTTCAATTTGTATGTGCCGCATATTTAAGTGTGTGGCCAACAGGAGATCACCTTTAACAGAGGGAAAGTTTCCAAAAACACATTAATTTAACTGTGACCCATGTCGTCTTTATGGGATAAGTTCACAAATTTACACAGTATGTTTATTTGATATCCATACAAGGTCGGATAGATTTAGGATTCAAAGTAAGCAAGGACGTTAATTTTTCTAAAAGTAAAAATAGATTACATTCAAAGTTTGCTTTGCTGTCATGACTTTAATGTTTTCTATTTAAAATATGCACATGACTCACCGCGGCCGAATATACTTAATAGAGGGAAGGTAAAAAAAGTACAACCCTATACATTGGGTATAATAATAATAATAATAATTTTTATTTCGGAAAACTACCCCTTTGACACGGGGGCACCGTAGGCCGGGGTATGTCCACGATGCGTCCATGGTAGCATAAAATGATAGTACCTCTTACGATTACGAACCCTCATCCAACAAACAAACAAACAAAAACAAAAAAGTTACCTACACAGAAATATCAATTTCTAGTAATATAGACGTGTAAACTATTCTTTATTTTATGGTCATTTCTCATGTTTGCGTTGGATGTAGTTTCCATTCCGAATGGATTATTTCATAATAAAGTATAAATGCCACAGCATACGTCCGAAATAAGTTATGCAAATGCATATTTCCCCCAGCGATAAGGTTATATACTGAATTTTCTTGTGAAGCTATATTGATTGTCAATATGGAAGAGATTGTGCCCAACCCCTTAATTAAGAGAAGAATATACATCCTCATCAGCCACCAATATGTCGAGAACGTACAAAGTTTAATTTAACATAGGCGCATAAGCATATGTAATTATATCTGTATCAAATACCTGCAGCTCCACCTGAGGTAGATCGCGTTGAAACTCTTTGTGTTCTCTTTATGATAAATGTTTTCAAATTATGACTCGCGGAAAACATTTTGACTTACGAAAAATATATCTGGCGATATTTTGTGCTGAATGTAACAATCCGTACAGATCTTAAATGAAATGAATGCATAGTACTCTTGCTGGAACGTTATATGAATTCGAAATTTACATGGTGTCCGGGGACTCCAATTAATTATCGAAACCATTAATAACATTCATAAATGGACGGTAATTCAAGTCAAAATATGCCGGTGAAATGTGGAAATACACACATTCCCTAAGATATCATATTTCACACTTTCTGTAGCATAATTAAATTCAAGCTGAAAATCTGTATCTCACATTAAAAAAAGTAGAAATACACCAGTATTAATTTCGCAGCATGTTGCTTTACAATGGTCTGCAGTGGAACACCGGCTGTGGACTAAAGAAACCATTTTCTCAAGGATTCTCCATATTTCCATACCCACCAGCAGATAGCCTTACAGTACCGGCATAATGTGGATTGAAAGGTGCACCATGGAGAGATTCTGCTGCCTCTGGTGTATTGCAATTTTGAGATCAACGATTTATCAGACCCAGCTGGCGCATATTACCAACACAAAGAGTTTACACTCAAATAACCGCTTTGTTTTTGTCAAGGAAACGAACAAAATATTCAATCGTGGGTATATTCCAGGCGAAAAATTCGATCATTTTTTTTATCAGTGAGACTCGTCCTATAGACAAAATACGAATGATGCATTTCATACATTTTGCAGTCCAAATAAGCCGCACTTCGGTCCAGTTCAATATCTTGATGACACAAATTGCAGCCTTTATTTCCTATTTGCCCAGTGTTTTGATGTACACGAACTCAAACACAATGTTTTCCTGATCATTACATGAGGAACAAGTACACAGACTATTTAGCTGAAGCTAATCTTATTCTGTGAGATATAACTATTGCGGTCGGGACGGCCCCGCGACCCCTCGGCCAGTACGGTTTAGGGCTATATGCACATCTTCGGAAACTACAAAAGTGACCATAGGATACAGATGCCTGTAACTATCACTATTTTATGGTCATAACAGCTTCAAGCATGTCAATTGAACGAATGCACCCGGAAACTAGTTGCAATACTTCCAGACGCAAATACAACACTACGCAAGTTTGCAAGTTTGACATCAAATAATGCTAAGTCGCAATATGGCAAGGGTCTCTGACGGACATACAGGCAAGCAAAACCACTGGTGTGCATCTTCATAATGCTGATTATGTCTGTGTGTGAACGCAGACATACTGTTTTACCCAATATTCTTTCTTTCTTTCTTTCTTTCCTATCTTTCTTTCCGCCAGATTTTTGTGTCGTTTTAAACTCAGACACCGTGCAAGCTACAAACCTCAAACTTTGCATGGCTATAGCACATGCAGTGAAGGTTTGCATATCGTTCTGAATGGTCAAGATTTTGAAATGATGCAAATTAGGGCAATTACAAAAATTCAATTGCTTCTGGCTTCCAAAGTATTCATCCGATTTTGATAATGTTGGACCCAAATTGTAGATATTGTAACACTGCTCAATTTTGTTATTTACATGTGGTCTCTAAAGGTCAAAGGTCAAGGTCATTTTGCCATTTAAAATATTCATGTAGCTATAACTCGGTCAATTATCATCTAATTTTGATCATGTTGGACACAAATTGTAGCTACTGTAACACTGCACATTTTTATAATTTACATGTGACCTCTAGAGGTCAAAGATCAAGGTCATTTGGACCTTTGAAATGTTCATCTAGCCATAACTCGGTCACTTTTAATCCAATTTTAATCATGTTGAGCTCAAATTGTATATCAAGGTCATTTTGCCTTTTGAATTTTTCATCTGGCCATAATTTGGTCACTTTCCATCCAATTTTATTCATGTTGGACTCAAATTGTAAGTGTTGCAACATTGCATATGTTTGTAATTGTGCAAATTTTTCGCACACACAGATTTGCTTTCAAGCGAATCTTTCTTTTCTAGTTATTATTCGTAATTACTCTCATGACTGTAAGTCAAACACGTTTGGGAATATGAGGTCAACGGTGTTGCAGGGACGAACAAACGAATTCACGGAGAAACAAAACCCCAGATGCACATTTTCCTGTGCCGAATCATATTTATGCAAGTTTCCACTTTAGGTGATTTTAATTGTTTTTAGATATGTGCAGCAAAAGTTTGACATTGGGCAATTGTCTTTTTTCAACAGTGTCTGGTAGATATTTGGATAGACGCACGTGTGCACGGACGGAAGGATAAAAGTAAATTCCTCAAAGCTGGGTGTATAAAATGTCTACTGACTTGATAGTTTACAAATAATGAGTTCAGTTATATAACATTCAAGACTTGAATGTCCTGCAGTTTTAGGATACCAGTACAAGGGGACTGTGTTGCCTGTAAATACAATGCAATGGTCCCTATGTGTCACCAAACAACAGTGTCCTTCAAGGGTTTTATTAGATGCTTCAGCTATCAAGTGTGAAGGGTGCAGCCTCGTTTGTTCCCCAGAAAGAGCGTTTACAAAGATTTTCTAAGTTGACCTCTGTGATCTTGAAAGTATGTCATGGCCACCAGGATGCAAACTCATGCAAGGTCTCCATCAAATGCTTCACGGATGGAAGTTTGATGGTTGTAGTCTCATTTGTTCTCAAGACAGAGCACTGAGAAGTAATTTTTCTATGTCGGCCGATTTGACCATGAAAACAGGTCAGGGTCATCACGGAAAAAACTCTTCCAATGCCTTGGTAAGATCTTCAGGGGTATAAGTTTGATGGTCCTACCTCGATTTGGTGAGCAGTCATTGCATTTTCGAGCTGCGCACAGGGACAAACAGGCATGATGTCAGCACCCTGGCGACTTAAAACATTATCACGCACCAAGTAAAAACGAATAAACCACCCCAGAGCAAAACATTTTTGCTGGTATTTTATCAAACTTCCAGTGTTATTTGTCTCATTTTGAACAACACGCGGAACAATTTGAAGACGCTTCGCATCTACTGGTCAAAAGAATGAAGACCGTTAAAAGTAATTTTTAAGAACTGAAATTCATTTGGCTGGTCTTTATATTATGTATTATCAAAATACCGGATCTGGACATGTTAATATTCCTGCTGGGTGTGAAAAAAAGAGAGCTGTGTGAACATCTTTTCAGCTCAAACCCATAGTACATCCCACCCTCGGTAAGGGGTACCTAAAAGTGTACCTATGCAATTTTAAAACAGTTAGATGGTTGCTTTTAGAGAAGACTTTGTTCAAATAAAATTTTTAAAAATCATAAAAAACACTAGAATGTGACCACTTGAATACGATCAGCAGAGCCCCGGACAAAGTATATCTCCATCAATTTTGAATTGAATCAGGTTAATCGTTTGAGAAAAGAAATCCAAAATATGAATTACCATTGCAATTTCTGTGGTCATACATTGTAATTAATAGCAATGTGTGAATCAACCAACAAGTAACCGAATTAAGAAAATCGTTCAGCTCCAGGGATCCGGACCATCCCCACCAACTTTATTTGACCTTTCCACACGGTACATTTCTTTCAAGTCTCAGCACAACGGGGTACGCTTTTGGAGAAGTCGAAAATAACACACACGCACAAAAAAAAACCAACAAAAACAAAAAAAACCAAAAAAAAAAAAAAAAAAAAAAAAAACCAAAAAAAAAAAAAAAAAAAACAAGAAAACAAACAAACAAACAAACAAAAAATAAATAAATAAAACACGCATATATTCGTTAAAAAAAAAGAAACGAATTGAGGCGCCATCTGTTGAATATATCAATGTCTTAATTTTGTAAAATCACTGCAGCGTGACTACTTGAACAAAGTTAGTACACAGGGACCCCAAGGTACACTCCCGCCAAGTTGCTGATCTTTCAAATAATGCAAACAAAATTGTATGTGTTTCGCTTGTAGAAAAAATTAGTAAAATATATTTCTGAACTTTGCACATACTTAACGTCAGAAGACACAGTAGTCATTAAAATTTACCGAGTCCCTGCTCTACCATTCCATATTTTCAGGCCGCAGAGAAATGCCTTAACCATGATAAGGGCATACCAGTAAGATATGAAATTCAAGCATGTAAAAAGAAAATAATTTTACCAAACAGGTGTAAATTTCTAAACATACACATGTAGTTCTTCTCGTATGTTTGGAAACATGTAAAAAACAGCACTTAAGCTCATCATTTTTGCAACTTTTGTTGTTACTTTTACTCAGTGCATGGATCTGCCCTCGTTCCTGACAGTTATTGCTGTGGGACATGGGTGCAGAGCAGGCCAGCAATTAATCCTGTTTCCTATTCAAGGGATTTTAATCGAATAAATAAATAAATAAATAAATAAATAAATAAATAAATAAATAAATAAATAAATAAATAAATAAATAAATAAATAAATAAATGAATAAATAAATAAATAAATAAATAAATAAATAAGTAAGTAAGTAAGTAAGTAAGTAAATAAATAAATAAATAAATAAATAAATAAATAAAGTGAATGAATGAATGAATGGATAAATACATACATACATACATACATACATACATACATACATACATACATCAATAAATAAATACTTAAATAAATAAATAAAGTGAATGAATGAATGAATGGATGAATGGATAAATACATACATACATACATACATACATCAATAAATAAATACTTAAATAAATAAATAAATAAATAAATAAATAAATAAATAAATAAATAAATAAATAAATAAATAAATAAATAAATAAATAAATAAATAAAATAAAATAAAAACAGTGAGGAAGATATGGTTTACTTTCCCTGGCAGTAGAGAAATTGATCGTGTATTCAAATCTTGCCGAGTGCACAATATCTGGCCCCCAACTGCCCAACCACACAGACTTCAGTATATTCCGGTAAAAAGTGCTTTATAGTCACCCTGTGCCTAAAAGTGCAGAAGAGCCTTACCCGGATATGTGGCACCCATTAGTGATAAGATTTTTAAAAGGAATCACGGGCATACAAGACATTTTAGCAAAATGTTAAATGGGAAGGAATATCTGCAATAGTGTCACTGTAGTCACAGCACAGAAGGCCATTGGACAAGTTCCGTTCTAGAGTGGGGTCTAATTTAACACAGTGTCAGGTTGCAACAGTGCAAACTGAATCCCGCTTTAAGTGAAAACATACTACATGTCCTAGTATCAGTGGGGAAAGAAAATCGAAAACGAAACGACTTGAGTCTTATCGACATGTTCTAATTCGTTATTTATAATAATAGAAAAGAAATATCATTCACAGCATCACTGGAACTGAAAACAACCGAGGCGTGCAGGCTTATCGGGTCCTTCATCCGCGGACTTTCTTCCCGTCTAGAGCTTGGCTGCAGATCAAAATGACTCTGTGACGTTGTGTGCAGATGGCGTCGATAGGTAACATATTGTGGATAGCTGCATGCCCCCAGCTCACCCTCCGTTTGAATCTGGTCAAGAGGCATATTCCACTTTGTTGCGCTGGCGTCGATGATTGAAGCACTACGCTCGAATTGTGAGTTTACAGCTGACACCATTTTCTTTCGAGTGACCACCTGAGTTGACGTATCTGCGAATCGATCAGCCGTGTCTCAATGTCGTCCCTTTTTCTTCTTTTACTTTCGCTATCGCTAAAAACCTTTGATTATGACAGTTGTGTCAGACGTATCAAGATAGCATGTCCAAGGACAACATCTTTCCTGGCGCAGGTGAGTCACTTGCGGCCCAGCGCACAACAAGGAAAGTTCATACTACCTGCGGGTCCACCTCCTTTGTCATAATCGAACTTCTTTTTATTGAAGAGTTGTGTTTAACTCGGGACTTTTTTTATTTACAATTCAGGTAGGGTACATGTAGGTTTTTCTGCCCAAATTTATTAAAGAAAAAGTAAAGTCCGAGGAATGGACTCGACCACATGATTCCTCATGTCATGTACTTCAACAACTCGGCCGTCTACGATGCGAAGTCAAAGATCATAATTTGTTTTTCCTTTTATCAATATCATTATTTGCAACACTGCCCTCAAACGTCGCAAAGATCAGCAAATGAAGCATTCAAGGACACTGAGCTAAACAATCGACACAAATTAATATTCAAATTTTCACTCAACTTCTCCCAAATTCAGTCCATTCGTTTCATTCATGACTAAAATGCTGGTACATTTGTGATAAAATAGAGTCTAGGTTCATTCACATCCTTAGTGATGTATCTAGGGGGAGAAATACGAGCTGTCTACAACGTGTACTCAGCGCTCAGGAGAGGTGTTGAGACGGTTCCGTTCGGCACTCGAGCGAACACTTTCAGGTGCATTAATTTACTCAGCTGATCAGGTGCATTCGATTTTTAGGTTCAAAAAAATATTTGCAGACGTATACCTAATCAACACCTTTTCAACGAAGACAAGAGCCATAATTACACGAGACAAGTAATATCACTTGTCGTCAAATACCCCAACCAAATAAATGGTCCACGGAAAGGCAAAATATTACGGTGAAAACATCAGGCAGCCAGTAGATTCTCTGAAAAGGTTAAGGTTTCCATGTGCTACTGAAAACGGAGTGTTTTGACTGGTTGTTAAAAACCAAAAACTAGTTTACGGCAAAGGAATATCGAATGTTTGTTTTTCAAGTACGAGTGCACAGTTGGAGACAAATTTCCTAAGCTGTATTATTATTGTAAATTATATCGTCCAGCCAATTGTCCTGCCCTTCAAGATACCGTTTTTTTTTTATTTAATTCGATCTGAACACCTTGCTTATACGCAAACGCTATTAAACTGTTACACATAAAATGAATAAATATAGGAGTGATACCAATTGATATATTGGCTACTGAGTGTTACAAATGATAAGTTAGTACACGCATCTAACAACGTCTTCATTTAAGAGTTGATTTATCCCTGTTTTTAAAGTTAGATACACATAATGTTATATTATGTGAACTCAACATTCCATGACAGAAAACGTCGACAACAAGTAGTATTTTTGGGAATGGGCACAATTGATGACCAACTTGGGGAATTATATATATATATATATATATATATATATATATATATATATATATATATATATATATATATATATATATATATATATATACATATATGTGTGTGTGTGTGTGTCTGTGTCTGTGTGTGTGTGTTGCCTTGCCACAGATACAATAGTTTCTGTGATCTGAAGCGTGGGGCAAATGCAGGCCTTGGAACGTTTACGTTCCTTGTCCTGAAAATTATCCACCCAGTAACACGACATAGTCGTGTTTGACACTGCCAAGCATCTCGTGCTCCACTTAGGCTGTCGCTAAAATGTTTGTATTAACGGTAATAGTGCTAGTTTACGCCATCTTTTATCAATATGCAACCAAGTCAATTCACTGGTACGGCTTTCACAATGAAAAGAAGAATCAAAACTTCAAGGCAAGATTAAAAATATAGCCAGTCAAATGGATGTGTGCAATCGCAAGGTAATCTCAGTGAAAAAGTCTCTCCCGGCTCTCTAAAAATGGTATGCTTAGACATAAAAATATGAAGTAGTATTGCAAAGTGAGCAGTCTGTTGTCAAGATTTTGATATAAGATAAAATGTGCACCATTATGCACATGTTGGGAATTTGAGGAAAGACAGAGAAAAAGCGGGTTACCTAAGCAACCTACGACACCTCCACGATAAAAAAAAACCTCAAAGAGTTCGATATCTATGCGATATCAGAAGGTCAAGTGCAAAGGATGACACATTTATGACCTCGAGAAAGTAGTTCAAGGTAGTACAAGGTGAACTACACAAGCCTTACCGCATAATCGCAGTTTTCCTGGAAGGCACTTATTTTTAAGTAAAGTGCCATTAGGGAAAATAAAAACCAAGCAATTTTTAATTTCCGTGCTTTTTCTACCCGGATGGGAAAACTTGCAAACACTTTCTTGCACCAAGTACTCGAATATCGGATTAAGTGGAGGCAAAATATACTCATGATCTACAGTTGTACATTTATTACCGATAAACTACAATATCGTATAGACGCACATCTAGAGAAACATAACTCACCAGAACGGCCGAAGATGTTCTCTCCATCAAATGTCCAGTCGGGACTTTGTCTGGAAGCCATATTGGTGCGAGAAACTGTCAAGACAAAATATCTTCCTGAGATACGTTCATTGCTCTTCTAACTCATGAATTTCCCCTGGGAACTTTCGTCAGTTTTAAGCTTATGCCCCGAGCAGGGCTTCTTGACCATATATCAAAGCATGATAAAAATTGAATCTGAATTTATCAAGGAATCTGGCAAGCTCACTTGTTTGATGGCTGTCGCCTCGGGATGTTTACCAAATGAACAATAAATACTATGGAAAGACTATTTCCCGAGGAGCAAACTAGAAATATCTGCTTAAGTGGCAGTTGTGGTAGATTGCCTTCCGTCGCGAATCCCGGTCAAAAGAAAAATGATATATCACCTGCGTTTAATATAGGTAATATCGTTAGAATTGACTTGCTTTCCTATTTATCACATTATACAATAGTTAATATCAAAGATGTAAAATTTCCATTTGCAACGTGAGTCGATGTGCTCTCAATATGAGCAATTTACACTAATTGTATCAGCTTTAGAAAGCTACAAACTTATAAACGCTAACTTTTCAAAATAATACCTTCAATCTATTATTTCGTTTTTACAAACTAAGATTAATGTGGCAAGAGAAACAATAGGAAACACAATGTATACACCATCATGCACTACATAGGCCTAAAAGAAAACATATATACCATGATGACAATGTTCTTGCGAACTGTGTACCAAAATTAGTTGATGTAAGCTATTACCAAACAGATCTAAAGCGATGAAACATATTTCTTCATTATGAAAATTGGTAGATTCTACACGCCTCTTGCACATCGAATATAGAACGCCAAAGGAAGAAGGTATTGCTTCCTCTTTTTGTAGGAAGAAAACACATATCCATGCAGGCCTTCCTCTATAATTTTTCAGACTACACTTTATAGGGGTGAAATTGCAGATGTGACATTTCTAGACAGCCATATATATCTGTTCCGTAAAATCCAGAAACGATTTACACGCATACCATATAGCATCCACTCCAACTGAAGACTTAATCTTTATGACACTCGGTGTATCTTGCTATGTAAATAGGCCTAAATGAAGAATGTATTTCGGAATCAAAACCATCGCGCATTCAAGGCCTTCCTGCAGTGTGATTGGCCGACAGGAGATCTTAAATCCGGGATCTCGTCGTACATGTGCATATATTGTAAATCATAATGATGGCTGGGATGATGCACATTCATATATCGTGTTCACGTCTTTACAGCAAGGGTAACGCCAAAGTCTCTTCAGACAACATCAGCCATCTGATCATCATAATTAGAACTCTGTTCACCCTCCAGGCTTTAACTCTTTGGCGTTCAGAATAGAATCGAGTTAACTATTCAAGTGTTTATGGGAAACAATTATTTACTTAAGTGTAAAGATAAAGGATCTCTGAACGGCTCATACCGTTTTTTATGAAGGCCAATGAATACAAGCTGAATTAATTATATATCATTTATGCCGTGTTTCCAGTATGCGCTTCACGGGTAGGTCTGTCTGAGGTGCCCTTAATCAATCCTGAAGCCAGAGACATAATTTTGAAGAAAGGTTGGCCGTTTTAAGGTAGTTTTGGTGCAGTCGTATAACTCTTATTTAACACAGCAATATGAGGTTCCCATTTCTATTTTTGGTGCACGCAAATAATTGTTATTCATTGTTTTATTTAAGACTTTAATTAATGTTACTCTGTAGATTTTAATTATTTCACTTCACGAAATGAATCCCTGCAAGACAAAGTAACCTTCTTGAAAAAGGATGTCCGCAAAAAAAAAAAAAAAATCCCACCGATTCAAATTCTACACGACGCACATAGATATAGCAGAATATTACATGAAGTATCCTTTTTTTTTCTCTGTTTTATGCGCTGTGTGTGGGTGGGTGGGGAATATGAATGCTAAATTAAGGGACAAAGTTTCACACAGTAGGTAAAAAGCAGTTAAGAACAGAGCATAGAAACTCATCATTTTATAGCCTAATTGTAACCGCAGTTTTTACTGCCTGTGAAGGTACAGTATACATGTTTGCATGAATATTTTGAAACGAAAACATCATAACATCAAGGCATTGATGTTTGCTCTGTAAACAGGGTAAAATGTCACAATGATAGTTCAGATAAATTAATGGGAAGTATTGACAGCTGGGTCAAACATCGCGGGATTAAGTATTTCATCACGAGGCGTCCTGTTTCCTTCACACGTGACATTTTGGATCCAGCAAGGGGCAATATATTTTGAGTTCAAATGGGTCAAACACCAGCTAGGACCTGAGTTCCTGAAGTTGAGAATCACACCAAGCGGGGTGGAGACATATTTTGTAGCAAGATTACAGTGCATCAAAAATTCAATGCGACGAAATATGCTTAAATATACAATCATGATCTCCCACTAGAATATTATGATCCTAGTCGACATATTTCCGTGTGAAACAACTGGAAGCTACACAAGTAAAAATTGATAAAGAATCGCCTTCACTAATGCTCGCACACCACATGGCTTACAACAATACTGTATGCGAGAATAATTCACTTTCTCAAAAGCTTCCAAACGGAACTTGCGAATTCTATTTTTCCACATTGGCTCTGAGTTGGATTCTACCTCTATATGAAAAAACAAAATAAACGGTAAAATATTCTGCAATCGATTACCTCGGGTTTGACTGCGTCGTGTGTCCGAATAGAAAATGCGTAGTTTACTGTATGTTTTCAATGTCTCGAGAGCATATTTTGCACTTCAATACACACATGATTATCATTTTTGCTACGAAAGTAATTATAGCTGATGTATTGAGAAGTGCGATATCTGCAAACTACCTTGTCCACGTCGAGAATGTAAAATTAGAAAAAACTAATAGCGAGCGCTAGTTTGCTCCTATATGGTGACGTGTGCATATCCAAGCTTCCCACTGACATGGAAGTGTATGGTGAAGGTTTCAAATATAGTGCCAGGATCTTGTGAACGACAGAATGCCATAAAAGAAATTACCTGAAGTAAAAATTCAGTCAAGTCTCTATGTTTTCTGTTCTACACGTTTGAAATTCCAGGTAGATACAAGTAATTTACACTTCAGAGGAATGCATCGGCGTTCCGCGCGCAATGCTTTTTTCGCCCAACAATCAACATGACAACAAATTTACATATTCAAAATAGCGGATCCTTGTTCAAAATTCATCGCGTTTGCGATTTGAAAGTTAGAATAAGGACTAATAGATGTGTTAAAAAAAAACACGGAAATTTCGGTGCATTGGAAGAGAAAAAGCAAAGATTAGTATTCAGGCTTTTTTGATGCAATTACTTTGTTAAGACAGATTTTTAGGAACGCCCAGCCAGCCTGCTGCTTCCCGGCGAATGTCGTTACATCGACTGCCGAGTACAGACCGACAAGAAAAAGAAAGGAAAGAAGAAAAAACTGATTTACCAGCGTTACTAGGTCTAGTTGGTCTTTTGCTGACATCCATTACTAAATATTTATCACCGAGCGACAATGAAGTGCTGGTTGTTTGTAATCTTACGATTGCTTTGTAATGACAAATTTTATAGGAGCACACGTCTGCCTTGGTGTTTCCTGCATAATGTCGTCATATCGACCGCAAAGAATACACGGGGAAGAAAAAAGCAATTGCTTTTCGGTGGTTTGCCGGTGCTACCTGCCGGTTTTTAGCTTGCATCCATAACTAAATAGGGTTATATTTTTTTGTATCCCCTTAATACAATTAATTTCTAAAGACAAATTTTCATACGTGCGTACTTCTGGCCTCTTGCTTCACACCCAATACCGTCACTTCGACTGCATAGAATATAATGGGAAGAGGAGGAATAAAAAAGAACAATCACTAATGAAGAGGGGGAGATGTTGGAAGGTGACGGGAGGGTTGCCCGTGCCACCTGTCGGCCTTTTGCTTACATCCACAGCAAAATATAGTTATACTTTGTTGTATCTGTTTAATGCAGTTACTTGACACAGGGACGTCGTACTTCGGGCCTAGCTGTTGCTTCCTGGCCTATGCCGTCACATCGAGGGAAGGTAAAAAAACCATAATCTTGATTTATGGACGAAAGTACTTATAGGGGATCACATGCAGAGATATATGCAATGGCTACATTATTTCAATGTCCTGTGTATGTTTACGGTCAACATGGAGATACTGTCTAGTGGGTAAAATTCTGCCGACTTTTCAGAATTGCCACTATCCCACCAGTACCATACAGTTATATCGCAAACACGGGGGTACATAATGACGCTGTATTACAAACAGCCGGTGAGTGATGTGTGTGTGCGCCACTTTGCCCTTAACTCCACCCCCACCCTAAACTCTTGGGTGAGCAAGAGTCGACTGAAAATCATGTTGATGCAATAATTAATGATGATGATTGCGATAATGATTTGAAAAATTGGGTTAAAATTGTATATATGTTAGCCTATCTCTCTCTCTCTCTCTCTATATATATATATATACATATAATTATATATATATACATACATATACATATGTCTATATATAACGCTGCGCTCTCTTTTTACGGTGCTTGCCGTTGACATATTAAAGTTAGTTATCAAAGAACTTCCTTTAATTATCATTTGTTCCATACCAGATAGTTGCCTACTTTCCAGTTCTGTCTTCATGCTTATTCGCTAGATTGATGATATGACTTAATAGATTGATGATATGACTTAATAACTGCTTCCAAAGGCTTGCCAAAGGAAGCGTTTTACCATAACATATTTGCACATGTGGAAAATACAGTGATTTGTATGGCAAATCAGTGTACTTGCTAAGTAGGCTTACACATACTAGGCCTATGTCATTCGAAAAACAATGACATTCTAATTATGCGACTAACTTAAGTCATAGGTCGTCCATCATGATGCACAATGTATCTTTGTAAAAATCTCCCCCGTTAGGCCTCATAAAAAAATTACTTTGAGGAACAAAGTCGATGTTCAATTAATTTCGGTTCAAGTAAATTCGTATTTTAATGCTACTCCGCCACCGGAAGTTTTTGCGTAGCAGGCGCCCACTCTGCAGAAAAGCGATGATTTTTCTTGGTTCTTCAAACCAAGCCTGGTCCACGCATCATAGAGCCAGTCATGGGGATCGATGGCATAGTCTTGATTATATTTGAATAAATCATGGATAAATGAATAAAAATAAAATCCTGATTCCATTCACATAATTTGAAAAAAGTGATGATAAACAAGGTATTTTTTATGGAGCCGATTTGTGTTAAATAAAAGTCCATTATACAAATTTTCGTTTAACAATTAAAATTCACTGATACCAAAATTTCCAAGTATGCTTTTCTATAGTTAGTCATTGTTTCGTACCGTAGGTCACAACACATAAATGTTGACCTGGCTAGTGGGCGACCGACCGCAATGTCACCCCGAGGAAACCATTTTCATCTTCAAATTTGGGTCTCGGTTGACAGTGGTGTCCTAGGTGTGACATTCAGTCAGTCGCCTATCACCCAGGTCAACATTTATTTTCTTGCACTGAAAGTCTTACTATTTTGATCAAGGGGTTGCACTAGACGCTTCTGAATCGTCCTGCAGATCCTCAGGTGAACACAAAAAGAACCACGAAAGGTGCAGTGCATTTCTGTCATCGAATAGTAATTTACCAGGTGTGATTAAGAAGTCGTCATCACATATGCTGCGATAGCACATGCCGCACTAAGTGCATAGCCTGGCAGCAGAGTACACTGTAGTATTCTATCTGAAGGGACGGACGGGTTACTCGAATGATGTTAAACTAGGATCTTAGGCATACGTGTTTGTTTTGGCTATTGATTATTGTGATATGGCATCTTGTAGGACCGAATATCGGGATAATATTGATTTTTACCACACGTGAGCAAGGTTGGACGTTCAATTCGGCTATTACCAGGCAGCCTTGACGTCTCCTTCGTCCGGTATCAGAGATACCAAAATTCAAAACACCATTTCCATGACAAGAACCCAAGGCTTTCAGGGACACAAGATAATTAACGAAGAATATAGAAGAAAATTCTCTATGTTGATGCGGGACACACACCAAAAACTGGTAACATTTTTAGCTAATTTTAGGGATTGTCCCTGGTGATCCGAGACAGTTCGCATCTCGGTGACTAATCTTGCCAGTCCTTCAGAATGATGACTTGCTCTTCACAGCGCAGGTCAAGTTGTTTCAGTACAGCCTGCCGTGGCCAGACGACAACCGAGTTCTTGTGATGAAAAATTGGCGGTTTACTCTCAGCATTAAATGGCAGTGTATTTTAAATAAATGATGCTAAATGGATTGATAGCCAACTTACGACTAACGAGAGATAAAAAGATGCATACTGCCCTAGATTATACACATTCATGGCATGGACGCTGGATAAATGATTCAACTTCAGTGGCCACGGGCAAATAGCGGAGAATGATCGCGTCTGTTGCAAGTGTGCATGCCCACATAAAGGCTTATGACGGATTCTACTGAAGGTTTCCGATCCTCGGTGTTATGCTTTGCAAATGAACAAGCACGATTACGGACTACTTCGGACGCTACCACTGGCTGGCTTGTTACATGTTCCTTCTAAAGTTCAATGCAGCGGCGATGCTAGACAACAGCAAATACTATAGGTCTCAAACCAGTAACCTCGGCTTCCGGGTCAAGTGTTGCAGAACGTGTGGTCCCGTTATGGATACTACATCTGTGCTAAATGGTGTTTAAATCGAAGGAATAAAGCAGGATCAATTACTTGTGCACCATAATTCGGACTGTAAAAATACCCTTTAGTTATGAGTTATGAGTTTTTCTGTAAAATTTAAAGTCCAAATGGCATTCAATATTTGTATATTTTTTACTGTAATGTTTGGTGCGAAACTGCAATCGTCGAGATAATTTTAAACAAATGCAAATGCAGAAAAAACTTAATCATTCTTTCCCAGATTCTCTTACTCTGGTATTTTTTTTAATGAAAAAATCTTCAAGTAGAATAACGGGAATGATCATGCTGAGAGTTAGAAACAAGTGAAACAGATAAGCAAATGGAGCATATTTTACGTAAACGATTAGGAACGGGGTTACTGATCTATGACCAATACTTGCGAAAACCGAAACTATTACATGCACCAGAAGATCACACCTCCGTTACATGCATATCCACAAATAGGCGGGTTCTGTGCGTTCTATGTGATCCCTGGCCGCTTATTCGGACTAAGAACGTTCCGTCAACACACTTCCTTGAGGCTTGGACAAACATAGTACAAATAGTTGCGGACTCTTGCACCCGTAGCAAAGATGAGCCAGACGACATTAGAAACCATTTGTTATTATTTGCTGTTTCGGGAGAAAGACTCGCACACCTAAAGCACATCGATCAACATTTTTAGCATTAACCAGGCCCCTTCAAAACATGTCACATACGACAAAAGATCAAATGATTGCAGCAGAATTTTAGACTTTTTTTCAATTTTCGGCAATGAATAATTCAAAGCGCCTTCATGTTCATGGGGATGGTTTTGCTATAACATATGAAGTTACTTGAAAATACAAGAACCTACTGGTGAGGTGACTACCACCTTATTACACTCTGCAGGCAATCACCAAAACATATTGCTGTTGAGAAATCCAAAATTATTACCTTGCTTGGAGAAACTGGACGACAATGACCACCATTTTTTTTATGTCGCCTGCAATTTATTTGCAACGCTTTTGAAGGAAAGAATGAGAGAAAGACCAGAAAGTAAACAAGTCTTACCAGGTGTGCTCTGGGTCCTCGACGCCCACAGTAAGGTTAAGCAAAACTGCTTATTTATTCGTACACCACGACCTAAGATTTAAATGCGCCACCCAATATCGTTACGCTTTCTCTAAGACTTTCAGTCGTGCCCATCCGCGTGCGATTCCAGCCATCCTCGCTGGCTTCCTGCTGTTTCAGAGTAAACTGTGTTAATTATAGTTCTGGTCTGGGCCTACTGGCGTGTTATATAACATTATGCAATCGTTGAAGCTTAATTAAATAACTTTGTCACAATTAACGATAATATAGATGATAATATTATCTTTATATGATAGACTTGTCTGTCGCGTGTAAATAAAACATTGTTTGTCGCAAAGTGTGATCCTAATATGTATTCTGTGTGCAAAATTTATCTAATTACTTGACCGCGTAAATTTGACAAGAAATTTTTCTCTGAAAACAAGATTAAGGAGGCAATGCTCACAAGAACTGCTACTTGCAGAAATACCCCTTTTTTATGAAGTACGCTTGTTCATTAAAATATCACATCAGATAAAGTGGCGATTAATGAAATGAGGAATATGATATGTTTGCCAACTTGCATGTCAATAATGGGAAATAAATAAGGTAAATAGGAATGTTTCCCCATCAACTATACTGCAATCTGCTAAAGTTTCTGTTCCATTTTAGCAAAATTTTCCATGTATGTCCACAAAAACAATAAAGAATGATTCATAACCTCTTAAAAGATATAAGTATCTATTTGCCCCCAATCTGTATAGTTCGCTGGCGTGACATAAAACTTTTAGGTTACTGTTCTTGGAGATCAACGAGATGGTGAATAAATCTGAGGGTTATATGGAGATTAATTGCATAACAATGTAACGGCAGGGTTAAGAATTATTTTCAGTGGTTCCAAGCTACCACTTCCACGCGTATGGTCGAGTTGGGTTTCATGCAGGAAACCACCTTTATCAACCCAATGATCCAATAGATGACGTGCAGGCAATTTACAACCAAACGTGTTGCCAAGTCTACCTCTGGAGAGAAACCGTTTGGGAAGTTAATTCTGTTTATTTAAATCACGTCAACTATAATTTCCGAAAACAATGATAATTTGAAAATCTGCCAGCCACATGTAGAAGCACTAATCTTTAAAGTAAGTGAGAGTGTGTATGATGGACTCTTTTGGATTTATTAGTTTACCAGATGATATGATGGGGAAATTGATGGCCTTTGTATATTGATGCAAAAACTCTTGGCATAGAGATAAAACCATTAAGACATGTTAATGGGTTCTCTCACCCCCACCCCCATTCCCAGGTTTTTGGCCAAAAACGCACCAAATTGAAGTTCTATTCTCCAATAGAACTTCAATTTGGTGCGTTTTTTCCGTCTTCAGATACAGGAAAAAGAAAATCCAGTATAGGTGGCCCATTGGTTATAACGTTGGAATCACTCGTTGTTGGATTTTTATGTTTTTTCTTGGCACAGCCTAGCGTGATCCAACTCGTGATCCCCACGTTATTCTCAATGGACTACCCATACTCGATTCTCTATGTCTAATACGCGACCACTCATTCCTTAATTTAACCTTGTTACTACATGTTTACGCATCTTCCACAATGCCAGCTCCAAAAATGTGCTGGCAGTTTAAGGAGGTGATGATAAAGACTTTAATTTTTTCTTTCAAAAATGTTCCCAATTAGTCACGAAACACGTTTTCATAATAATAATGGAAGTTAGAAAAGTGTATTCTCTGGGAAAGCAGTTCAGTTGAAGCCAACATTGATTGTAGCTCTCCAAAGGTGCCTGCCACCAACAACCTTATGCAAGCAATAAAACTAGTTTAACAATTACTCGATAAGTCTGGATTCTGCTAATCTGCCAGCTGTCAATTTGGTGTGAATCAAGCTCTTTCCTGAAGCCTGGACTTTACATGGAGTCTTAAAAAGACTCTTGTATATCTTTCTGCAACCTTGTCATCTGCCCTCAACACCAGTCTACAGACAGCACAGATTTACTGGACTGGGATCAGATTCCACTCTTTTCACAGCCAACAACAGGTAACACAACCAAAGACAATATGTCATACTTTCCACTGACTCCAGATCCCAGATCCTTTTAGGCGCACTGAATGTGAAAATAAAAGTCCTCTCACGCCGATATATGTGGCATTTATGGACTTGCAGTTCATTTTCAGTGGTTCCGACTTGGCTTACACTTGACAATGAAAGAGTCAAGCACATATTTTAAACTAGACTTGGCACAGAAAACAACAGGGCATGTTCGCATGTTACTGATTTGCTGAGAAAAATTCATGCTCTGGGATAGCAACTAATCGATTACATAACAACCATGTGCATGATTCTTAACTTGACAGAGTCAAATTAACCATGTGATTCTGAGCAGCATGGACCCAGTTGTATAGTTGTATATGTGACAGAATGATCCAAAAACCTGACACTACTATGATCCTGTAGCCAAGCTCTCGCATAATAGTGGCTCTTCTGCAAAAGCAAAGTATGTCCTAGACAGCCTTGCTGAAATAAAATCACTAACATCTTACCTTGATGACATCGAAAAATTCAATGTCCTCTATCATATGACCCCGGGTCAACAACAATAGCATAACTATAAGGTAGCTGGCCAAAATTCCTCAACATGAAGAAACCCAGGACTACCCACCCAAATCAATCGTAGGCAGTGATGTAAGAGTGCAAGGGCCTTCCTGTTTCTTTACAAAATGTGTTTTGTACCATATATAGTCTTCAATGTGCCCAACAGCATACCATACATATTTCAATCACTGCAAAGTAGGTCACATGAGCTTTATGTGCCCAATAAACCCAAAGACCAAAACCAAAGGGGGTGTTTTCCTGTTTTATTTTGATCCCAGCCTCATCATGACAGGCCTGTGGAAATTACTGTGTGAGATCACAATATTTGTCATCACTCCAAATCTTATTAACCCATTTTCCTTAATTGCACTTAATTTTGATGGTTGGCCGACAAAGGCATTGGTAGAGACAGGTGCCTCATTGTTCTTGCTTTAAAGTTATTTCTCAAAGCAGTAAGGAGAAAAGTACGAGGTATGGCCACATCAATTTCTCATACGTCTGGGATGCGAAGTAAAGGGCATTCTATTTTGAGTACAGATCAGTTCCAACCTGACATGCAAGTTACTATTTTTGGCCACTAATTCTGTCTTTTCCAAATAACATCAGCATGTGATTATCAGCAGTGATTTGGGTTTTTTTAATGCTACCATTTTTATTTTTACAGTTACCAGAACCATTGATTTTGTAGGTATAGTTTTTTTCTGTTAATTACTGCAAACCGCCTTTTAACGGTGGCCCAACCTCATTTGGCCTGCAGCCAATGCAATACCCGTGTAAAATCTGAAACTCAGGTCCTAGTCAAAGTATTGCATAGTTGATATAGGGTCATAATATATTGCTGCGGCCAAATGTATTATGTAGAAAAACACCTCTATTGGATGCTATGACTGTAAACAGGTTGGTTGTGACTACACATGCTGTCATTTGCTTTATTTTAGTGACTTTCCTGCTGCGTTGCCACTGGACACTGCAAATTATGTTGGCACCCAAAAGAGGGCTGTTAACTTCCATAATCTACTCCTGTGAAACCTAGTAACCAAATGCATTATCCTTGTTTAGATATAAATGAATTAGGCATAGATTTATAACAAGTCTTTGTGCCTAATAAACACTGGAACTTTCAGCCCTCATTGCCAGTTAGAGGGACGTTTTTTGCAATTATTAGCAGTGAGCTACGAGAACTGGTTTTTTAATCAATCATCACGTATACGCTGTGCTGCATTTTGTATTTTACAGAGATTTCTTTGCACGGCTCCCCAAGAATGATAGAGAGTGATAGACATGTACGGGTAAAAGGCTCCGAAACATGCTGAGTAGTTATCCGCTGAAGACCCTTTAACTTATTTGGGCTAATGCAGCCTATGTCAAAATTTTACAGAGGAACGTGTGCAATATGGACAATAGTACTTCTGTATATATATATATATATATATAAGTTAGACAGGGACAGGTTAGCTTATGGAGAGTAAAGAGTTCGGACTGCGGAATAGGGTAATGACTACTAGGAAGTGGTTTTAGACAAAAAGACACAAACACAATAGATAGATAGATAGATAGATAGATAGATAGATAGATAGATAGATAGATAGATAGATAGATAGATAGATAGATAGATAGATAGATAGATAGATAGATAGATAGATAGATAGATAGATAGATAGATAATATACTGACAAACAATAATATCGAACCTAGTACCAGCAACTGGAATAGTCCAGGGTCCTAATCATGCAAGAGGGACAATGCCTGATGATTTCATTTTGATAAATGGCACCTTATTAAAGACAAAGAGTACTTTTGATTGAGGTCTTTAGCCTATCACCAGATTAAAAGGACTCCGAATCTAAAGACAAAGCCACCTTATGCACTCAGACGAGAGCATAGCAGTTTTGGCACTTGCACCTTGGTTTTTTAAATAAAATACTTGGAGTCAAAATATGACAGGCTAAGGGCTGCTTGCAAAACCCCCCAACTATCCAAGTGTATGGTGGCCAACAAAAGGTTTTTGCATCTGAGCCTCATTCGTGCTATCTTAGGTGTCACAGTAAAGCTACAAATAGATTCTGAAGCTTCATTCCAATTCCAAAAACACAAAAAATGCCCAATCATTTTGGGCTTGTGTTCCTTTCCGAGCAAATATATTAAATATTGTACCCAAATTTGCCACTATTGTACCAATCGCTGATGAAAGATGTTTCTACCGTTCGGTTCCCTGCATATGAAAAAGCAGAGAACAGAAACGAAAATACTTTTGTTAAACCTACAGTTGGTAATGTATCCGTTGGCTATTTACTGACCCACAACAACAGCAATAATCAGTCGGACCATCTGGCACTTTACGGATGCCAGGCCCTCTGGCAACATGATATCGAGAACGCAACTATGGAGGAATTAGATATGCCTAAATTAGATGAAACGGCTGTCTTTAATCATGTTAATACTAGAGTAACCTGATGCTTACATGTGAACAGGTATGAACACAGCACAAGAATCGACCATACTGCTATGCTTCCAGGGTCAGCTATAACTTTGCATTCGCTCAATTCCCTGTTATAATTGGCCTTCTCCATCTGATGTAACTTGTCCAGATTTCGAAAGTATATGTGTTTATGTATCTGATGGCACTCCCCCATGCCATAAAAAAGAGTTCCATAAAATATTGGCCTTTTGGATCAGTATGTGTAAGAAACATCCGAGGCCTTTCCTAGCAGTTTGTTCTCATATAGCTGGTCCTCGAGTTGACACCCCCATTGGCACAGTGATTGTTTACCCTGAGCACACACTTTTGTGCAGACACATTTTACAAATGGCCATTGGGTTTTTGGTTTAAGAACCGAGATTTAAAAGTATCGCTGATGTCCTATATATCGTTGTGTGTGGGATTTGCCGGGTTTTTTTTCTGAACGATGATCCCCATTCCTCTCAGAAATGGTGAAGAATCTTTCAAGGTGTGTTGGGCCTATACCTCAAGTTACCACCCACCAACCAGTCATGCACCTGAAGCAACCTCCCCAGATCATTGCAAGCTTAGTGCAATACAGATTTTCGCGATCAACTTGAGTTGATCTCAGGCATTATGATGACTCACCATCATGCTCCAGCACCAGAAAACAAATTATCCCCATATCATATTTTATTTGGCCGAGAAATGACTCCACCTTTTCATGTCTCAATAATGCCTGAATATATACTTTCAAGCAGTATTCAAGTATACTCTAATCAATTTATTGAAGCACTATACCAGGTCTGCCTTCCACCTGTTCTGGTTTCCAAATCACAGTGCCCTACATCTCAACCACCAAAAGAGCAATCTGGCGTGTATTCTCGGGAGAAAGTTTTTGCTGCCAAAATGATTTTTTTAAAAAATATCGTTAATACAGGCAGGTGACAGATCTTTTAAATTATCTTCCTGCCAATGATATTCACCTTGCCACTTAGTAAAGTTCCACACAAAATTTACTAACAAAATTAAAATGCAGAAACAGAGCGGCACATAATTTTCATGCTTAACATCTGTCCAGAGTGGCACTGTTTGTTTACTTTGGGAAGTTTACTTACCAGTATGGCATAGGGTGACCAGTAATTTTTTATTCAATTGTGCATCAATCGAGGAGTAAATTATATATATATATATATATATATATATATATATATATATATATATATATATATATATATATATATATATATATATATATATATATGTGTGTGTATATATACGTATATTCATATGTATGTATATATATATAATGATATATATATATATATATATATATATAAGAGTATGGCCCCCATTATAATGGGTCAGCAGGCTATTCCGATGGAAACTTGGGATTCACCAGAGACTTAATTATTCCTCATTGAAATATTGTCTCTAAATGCAAGGCAGGCTGCTGCAATGACGTCACCGATCTAACACCAGGACTATAGAATAATCTCTAACCCCATGGGACAAATTACCATTGGCAGTAGGCAATGGATTCACATCTCCCAAATATCCTTTCCACCCCCGTAATGGCACCACGTCTATATCCACATTTTTACCACGTTTAAGCATCTGTCATTTTATTGTGTCAGTTCAAGATTTTTCATCCCCTCGATTAGAAATACCCTGACCGAATGCACGAGTAATAAACTCCCAAAGGCGCGACTTCAGCCCTATACCGACTGACCTTCCACTTTCTTGGTGCCAAGGTTACAGGCATATAACTTCATTAAACAACCATTTTGGCACACCTGCTTCATAATATGGCGCAGGATCTACTCTTATGTTCAGATGATTGCATCTCATGCCGCCCAAACCAACTGCCAGAGCAACTGTTTTAATCCAATAACGCTCTGGTCAACTAACTCCGCTTTACCTGACAGTGACTTCCAGCTGCAGCGGCACGTTTACCTGATGTTATGAAACTTCGTGCTGGTGAAATGTATGTAAAGTTATTTTTATGTACAGTCATGTCATGTAAATTTGAGAGCTGGAGATTTGCATATTTCATGTAAATTGGCTTGCTCACAAGTGTACTACCTACATGTAATTGGTGCATGTGGCGTACCAAGTCATGCCAACCTTGGCTGAGAGTGGATAAATGATACGATTGGCGTCTAAACGCTGTGACGAAACTTGTTTCTCACTAGACTCATTTTTCTTGTCTTATTTGACGAAACGTGTTTCTCACTAGTCTAAGTTTTTGTTGTCTTATTCCTTTATTGTCTTGATAAATACTGATCACACGTCATGTATTTAAAATCCATATAATACTTTACCATCTGTCTCCCTGCATATATATATATATATATATATATATATATATATATATATATATATATATATATATATATATATATATATATATATATATATATATATATATATATATGTATGTATATGAATTGAATTGTAGTTGAATTGGGTGTTGAAATGAGATTCCCAAGCGTAATTATCTTTAAACATTTTATGATGAATTTTTTAATATTGTAGGACACTGACACCCACCATGCTTTGAAACTGTTACAATAAACTGACAATGATGCAAATTCGTGAATTTATCAGCATACATTGAACATTTTACACCATTTCAAAAAAGTTAACTATCTAATGTTAGTTGATTAATTGCAATTGTTACTCTTATCAGCAATATTCTCATGGATTTTGCTGTTTTGATATGTTAATCGTGAATCTTCACAATGTATGTCATTTGCACATTCAACTTTATACTTACGGTTGCATTTGATTGCATCTATTTGCCAGCAAAGTGAAGCAAATTCATTGACAAATCTTCCGGCATTGGCCACATCCACATTTTTCGTCGCTCCTTAAAAGCATGTTCTTTTTCAATCCAGATATGCAATTTTTACTTTTTCTATTTTGGTTCTGAAGGCCCGTCTTTCTGTATTTCAAATGATTTCCTGGTCACTGATATTTGGGTGAGGAAAATTTACTCCCCAATCCGGCATGCACGTACTCATATCCTGGTTTCCTTTAACGAAAACATCGCTGCATCCATGTAATTATTTGCAGCTTTTCATTCTAATTTAACTGAGGCTATTAGTATAATACGTATATCATGACCGATTTCAGATGTTGGGCAGCTACAAAATTTTACTACAGGAATGTGTAAAGAGGCACATACTTTTTTGGTATGACAAGGCGTCAGAGTAGCCCGGAAAATTTCCAAAAATGTTTTAGAGAGAAAAGCTTAGATGGCTAGAAAATGCTGCATATGCATATCACCCTTGCCAGATTCTTGTAGTTTCGATTCTACCTCCATTTTGCTACGGTAGACACTCATAACAAAGACAATGAAAAAATGCATGAATGCTGCACTGTTTACCCAGACAACGTCCAAGGTTTTCATGTTGGGTCAAGCAAAGTCGAGAGAAGCTAAAGAACCAATTTTATTTAAATACACAAAACGCTCGCCTTTTTATTACTTCAAATATTCTTGGCGCGAAGGTAAAGTCGCTAAGAGGGTTTATATGTTCTCTGTCTCACTGGCTGAGTGGAAGTATAAATTAATCGGTGATTCAAATTTGGGTGCACTTTTTCGCCATGGCACATATTTTGTAATACATCATAACTAATTTCTAATTTTAACCTCAGTGCTAAATGTTCTTACAACCACAGCTCCAGGAAGTGTTGACGGCTAACGGAAATGATGAAAGTTCGTCCAGCATAAGATTGGAAAGAAATATAACTTTCCCAATCGGTCTGAGGTAACTCGTAAACCTAATCGCTATAGACGGTATAAAAGTCGAGTCTATTCTTTGTGAAGGCGCGGTTTAGTTTGAATCTCTAGAGAACGGAGGTCTCCTAAATTGCCTGCCCTCCTATAAACATTTTCATGCAATAAAATGGATCAGCCTGAAACCACGTGCACTCCATTCTACTAATCCCCCATTTGATAATACATTACTCTATTAGACCACACATGGCACTGTTTTGACTGGTTTGTGGCTCATGCTTAACTTATACAGTAAACGTTGCTCCTCCGATGACAGAGTCCATCAACTATAGCTTAATGATGAGCCTGTTTCGCACACCATAAATAGAAAAATCAATTCTGCAGGAAACCATTGGAGTTAAATAATAATGTTTATGAAATGAATGCAATTAGACGTTATCAACATGGGTTGGCAAATGGAAAAAACTTAACACGAAGACGGTAAAAATTGGGATAAATAAAACTTGAAAAATGTTTACAACATACATACTTATTGCAGTTTGTTTGACGTAGACTAATTTTGATTAAAAATTTAGCGTGCATTAATATGAGTATCGGTAGGACAAACTTTCCGGAATGTAATGTGTTGTGGTGTATCTTACTTTGTCAAATTTACAAAACCCAATGTATATGATTGCGATTGGCACATTTAAAGGACGTCATTCATTTTTCAATTGATAAATTGTATGCTGTAAAATTTCCAGCATATGAATACCCATTGCCTGCTCAGATACCTCTCAGGCCTGATTTTTTTCTTGAAGTTATGTTGGAAGCTCGGACCTTGCTCCCAGTAAACAGTTAAGGCACCCCGCCTGTCTACATAGATAAGATTTTATACTCAGTCACTTGTCAGAAGAATACAATAAAGACGAAGCCAGGATGGTGTGATCTTCCAACTGTACAAATAAAACCGTGGGAATAATGTCAGCTACTGTATATTTCCAACCCATCTAACGCGTATCGGCCATCGTTTCAACGTACGCACACTTCAGCTTCTGTTTCCAACAACCAGTGTTGTTTCTCTTCCCTGGTACATAATATCACTTTATACTGACAGCAATCGATTACTTAATGGTCTACGTTCCAGAAATTCAACGTAACGACGCCACGTCATATAGTGAGAAAGATATCCTCTACGGTCTAAAACATCCGTCCACACAACGTGCAGTGCAATGGAAATTCCACACATTACAATGGAAACTCATGCAAATTTGAGGGAAATATTGCACAAGTGCAAATATATGCTATATTTGATCACACTCTGCTCTAATGTATGATCTGCTGAATCGCAGAGCAAATGCTTGCCACTTCTAGCTAAGATCAGAATATATAATGATGAAACAACGCACGCATATGTTAACAATATGGCATTGCATATAACTGGAGAATTACTAAATATAAGTCAATTATATATTATAATATATATACATATATATCTATATATCTATATATATATAATGTATATTAGTGGACTGGCAAGTTTACTTTATTACAAAGGATACCACAGAAATATTCTTAAAACAGACGAACTGAAGAAAGATGCTGGCTCTTTCCCATCAGATCGGGTCGTCACTTTTTGTCACAGATTCGGATGCTACACTGCTTCTGGAAATATGTGTGGCAAATTATAATCCTGTATGATCTTTTCCACAAATTACAATTGAAAACAATTTCCGTTTAATCGAATATCCAAAACATGTAAAGCATAAGGTAGTTTGATATTATTTTTCCTGTTTGGGTAGAACTGATTCAACACTTTCGAGATGACACTCTGCGCCTTGTACGATCACAACGTGGCGAGGAAAATTAGCATCTTATCCTATGACAAAGAAAAAAAAAAAAGAAGCAAAGTCGACCTGAATACTTGACAACCGTTCCGGCACCAGACATCTTTATGGTAAATCTTAATGGGCCAGAAATCACTAGCCATTTTGCCAATGTATTGGTATTAGGTACTTCCACGTGAAAGGGGTTGGGGTTTATGCAATTATACATCATTGTACGGCAGGTCGCGATTAGTGAAGGAAAATGAATATGCAGATCCATTGCTAAACCCAAAGTGGTCACAGACTACAGTTTTTGGTGGCCTTTCTCCTGAGACGTCGGCCGGACTAAGTGCTTCCATATTTAAGTACAGCAAGGGAACGTAAATGAAGAACTTGTTAATGTAGTTCCTCTGAAATGCCAGTGAAGCAAACGCTCATCGCTGGAGGAAACGCCGTGCTCATGAATGTCTGATAACTGCCACACTGTCGTTGTGTGCAGGCTTAAGCAACCCCTCAAGGGCCAGGGCAAACTCGAAGTCTGCAATCCAGTCTGAGTAAAATTCACACCACTAACTGGCACTGTCTATGTACGTAAAACATGCATTCCAAATTCTGACTATTTGTCTTACGTAACACCAGGTTGTGTTCGTCGTAGATATTGCGCATAATGTGTCCGGATAGTGTGTTTTCGTAGGGAACGCCAACGATCCCATATCCAAAGCAGAAAATGAGTCATATCCGTGCATTCTTTTCAAATTATACTCCACTTCGAGGGTCTATTTTTTGCTGTAAATAGAATATTCGCAAGCCTTTTACATAGTATAAACATAAGGGAAATAATTAAGTTGACATTTTAAACTTAATTTTGATATTAAGATTAACTTCGGGGATAAATAAAATTCGTGTTGAATATGGCCAAAGAAAATCACGCTCGCCAATAAAAATGTTGACTCGTTACCATAAAATGAGGTAATACAGGCAACAAAGCGCCCAGAAAAGCAGTTGGCTCGGTATAAACTCTGACACTGAAAGAGTTAAAAGAAATGCAGCTCCACCTGCGGAATAAAGTAAGGTCTGGGGCTCCCGGGAAAGAGAGGTCCATTGCAATTTCGAGGCAATTGTCAAACTTTATTGGAGAAGTACTTTAAAGAGTTTACCAATGTATGAACAAAAATCATGGAAGTATGGCCATTTGGGAAATATGGTCAAAACCCTTAGGAAGTTCATCCCAACCACGTTTGAAGTGGATTTGGCCAACTGTTCTTGAGAAGTCGAAAATGTGTATTTCTACTGCAATCCCCATTGACTCGCAGAGTAATCAGTGGGATGATTGTTGTGTATTCACGGATAAGTTCCCGATTTATTGAAAATCCGGGATTTATAGTAACGGCACCTAGTGAATAAATTTGTTTGATCCTTTTGCAAACAACCTTTACTCAAAAGTAGTTTCAGCATACAAAAATTTAAATTTATATAAAGAGATATCCCAGCGCCACCTGTTGAAATCTTTTAAGATCTAAAGATCCACAGAAGTGTTCCCATGGCAAGCTGTTTTGGAGAAGCAGTTTCATACGATTTTACAAAAAGTAAATGGAAAAAGCCCTGATGACCAGCTATCTGAGGTGAAACGGTTGAAAAAAAGTAGTAAGCCGCAAGAAAAGGTGTTCAAATACCGTGAGCTTCAAAAAAAAACACAGCATGAACCACCTAGATAAAGTATATAACCACCTTGTTGTAGTTTTTGTGCGATAAAAAAATCACATCTCATCTGTCTCCGTTTGGCCACAATCCGCAAAGGTTTTATTTCAACGCATGATTCGTCACACTCTATATCAATACAAAATAAGGATCAAATAACCAAGGATTACCAAAGTTTAGCCATTAAAATCAAAAGGTTTGGTATGTGCTTTCAAGATCATCTTGCCATTCCTACAAAGAGGTCTAGAAATAGAGCTAAAATACATTTAATCACATGTACAGTGTTTTCATGACTTGTTTTTTTTTTTGGGGGGGAGGGGAGGGGGATATTGTATCAGGATATTAACAAATCCCTTTACTTCGTCTTTGTTCAATGATATGTACTATTGATATTTGTCAATGGCTGATTGTTATTCATGCTTTGGACTGTTTTAAATGTTATAAATCGGTTCACTACGTAAGGGCAAATACGATAGTCCCATCCCTTCTTTGAAAAATAATGTTCCTTGGCAAAGACACGAAAATTACAAAAAAAGGAAACAACACAGAGGCGAACAAAACAGATATATTTGAGTTCGGCAGCAGCTGTTGAATTTTTACACGTGTAAAATTACAGACCCAGGGAGAAATCAGTTATCACTGTTATTATGGTCACAGCTATGTAGTTCAATCAGATAAAAGTGTTGTACCATATGGTTTGACAAACATATCATTCATATAGGAAAGCAATGCTTTTCTGTGAATATTATAGCATAACAGTATGATGGCAGATCGGAGCAACCTCGCTTCAAACCACCATCAGCTCTAAATAGCTCCATGTCAAGCTAATTGGAATAATTGGATCACCAAGGTGGGATCACCTGTTGGTCTTACAACTAGAAACTCGTCACCTGGACTCCATCAGTTCCGACCAACAGGTGACAGCTGCAAAGATCAAACCGGGAATCTGGTCATAAAAGCCACAGAGTGCTTATTAGGTGTCAGATTAACACACAAGAACGGTTAATGTTGACACGCCTAAAATGATTATTGAACAGTTCTTTGACATTTCCCGACGATTTATTTTTAAATAATGTTCCAGAAACTTGATCAAATATTCATAGCTAATGTCAACGTGCCTGAAATAGCCTCTCACAAGACAAATAAGATACGTACTTTTGATCTTTTAGAGTCTGTTACAAAAACATATGAAAGCTGTTATATCTACAAAATACAGACTTCTCCTTTCATTGAATTTGAAAAACGTAAAAGTTATACAGCTTTATGCATGACCCTGTAATATAAACTCTTCCTCTGATTTCAAATTAAAAATTATTTTTCTCTCAGTCAAAGACAGATCGATAACAGTTAAATACCCAAACACATTCAAACCATTTGAATCGCAGGCGCCACAAAATTCAAGGCGTGAAAGGAGTGATAACTATTTTGAGTGCTATTTCAATGATACAAGTTGGTTTCCACAACCTTCGATGAATATTGCAGCAAGAATTTCATTTGATTGCCACAAATACGACAATATTCAAGTCGGCATAAACAGGTCGGTCATGCATTCATCCTCCAAAGACATGGCACACTGTATTGGAATAGGTATTTTCCTAGTTCGTGCCCTGGCTGTGTAATTTGAGAAACAATTTTCAATTTAGCTCACCAGTAGTCACCTTGGCACATTAATATTTCAATAATTCTTTCCATAAGGTCCTGCCATGTAACGTATTCCTTGGGTTTTGTTAAGTATTAGTTTAAAGATAATGTTTGAATATTGACCGAAACTAAATCCTGGCACATTAATGTGAGCCCATTAATTTCTTTAAGTTTACACTGTCAATAAATTTTAAAAACTTAAAATGGTTAAGTGTCACTGAATTTGTTTGATGGGCAGTGTAGCTTCCAGAGACGTATTAAAATATACCATCTGGATAATGTTATTAGAGCGTATTTATACAGGAAAAAGGGAAACACACTCTCATCCCCTCCTCTACAACAAACAAGCAAGCAAATATAAACATACAAATTAAAAAAGTAAACCATCATGATACCAGTTTGCACGGACTATTGCTCACCTTTCGCATGATATATCTGAAAAGGCTTCCACTTGATCAGTTGCACGACACGCTAATCAAGCTGTGCAAATGAACTGTCTGTGTAATTCATAATTCAAATGAGAATGGGGACCTACACAAATAGCAGATATCGTTTCCGTTTTCAACATTGCTCCAGCACATATTCAGGAATATATCTGTGGACGTGACCTGCAATAAGGCACTGCACCTGAGAGAGTTTCATCAGGTAAATTGCAAATCATGATGTTTCAACGATCCAAGCGCTATATATGGAGTTCCAAAACAAAATGCTTAATTTGTTGAATTTCAGATGTCGTCAGCTCCGTCCACAATATAGCCTGGGGTTCCATATGTGAGGAGGAAATTATACACAGTCAATTGACTTGCAGTTTAATTGAAACAAGAGGCAGTGGAGACTTTTCATTTTTATCATACCAAGAAACACAGGACCTTATGGACCTTATGGACCTTATCATAACGCTTTGCGTCGACTGAACGATTCAGTGATGCAGCTATGCACTTATTTTGCACCATAACTTTGTTGTAAGCTAGACCTCAACAAGAGAAGATATTATTTGTGCTGTTGCTATATTATGTGTGTACTTTGTGCGGATAAAGATATATATACATATATATATATATATATATATATATATTACTGGCCTTTTGTGGCTTTGAACAAATGCTGTTTCGTCGTAATTTTCTAGCAGTTGTATTCCCAATGACATTTATAATGTATGTGTGTGTGTGTGTGTGTGTGTTTGTTTATGATTTTTTGTTGTTTTTGTTGTTGTTTTAATTAAGTGCGCTACCATGACACCAGTTCAGGGCATCGTCATGCAACCCAGCCTTAGTGCTCATGCAGGATTGTTATATTTATATACTGCAGGCCAGCATGTCCTTATGACACCAAAATCCCAAAATTGTCCAATTGTGATATATATATATATATATATATATATATATATATATATATATATATATATATATATATATATATGTATATATATAACTATATATATAATATATATATATATATAATATATATATATATATATAATGAAACCTTCTTGGTAGTATATTTACATATTACTACTTATACCAATGATTAGAGGGGATACCATGTGCTCAAATGACGCTGGTCACTTTCTCATTGTCCAGCTTCCATTTCACGTCAGCCTGAATGCCATTCACAAGTGAAGCGTTGTTTTTAACAATTGATGCTTTTATTTGTCTCAAACATTTGGATTAAAAACTCATTTGTTTAGCGATATAAACATCAAATAGTACTGCTAAATGTAGAAATGTAAAGGAAGAAGAGAAAAAAAAGGAGGAAGGAAAGAGAATTAAACTTTAAACGAAAGTGACACCAAAAATTGGCTGAACGTGATTAATAGGGTTGTGAATACATGACATTGTATAATTTGAAGCATGTGACGCGAAAGAGCAAACCAATGTAAACTGAACATTTGAAAAAAAAATCTTTGCCTCAATGATTCCAGAAAAATTGCTCTCGTACAAAAGAATTAGGGCAAAATACACTCACCGTATCATCAAGTCTGCATAACCCTGGTTACAAGTAAATGAATGTAATCCTGTCCCGTGTCTGTCTCACTTATCCTGCCCAAATGTTGCGATGTCGCAATGCAGACAAACACCACAAGTTATTGTCTACACGAAATAAATGCCGTTCAAACCCAGAGAGCATCCTATGCATAGGGATTGATTGTGTTTGAAGAGGAAACGGATTACATTACTTGTGGCTTCTGTCTTTAATAACGGTAGTCTTGCGTGACTAAACCAGGTAGCTTCTGGTTACCACAACTGGTCTTGTTAAAGCTTTCTAGAGCTTGTTGTTGAATCAAAGATGAAAGAGAAATGCCCATTACACAAATGTTGCGATAATTCTCCAAATATTTGTCACACAAAACTCTTGTTCCGGGACATTATATTATAATAAGTAAAGCATGTGTATATTGGAGCAAAGCGCAACTAACGTGTGTCGATATATTGTTTTGAAGACAGGCTTTGACCACACCGCTGGCAGTCGAAGTAGCCGTGTCTCGGCAGGCCTGTCGGGAACACGATAAGTGTGCCTATTTATTTGAAGCGTCTGTTGCATGCCAAAGCCTGTGCAAACATATCTAAAAAAAAAAACAAAAAAACAAAAACAAAAACAAAAACAAAAAACACACAAAAAGCCAGGAGCTGTTTCGATCTAAGTATGTGGCTGCCTCTCATCCCCTTTTCGTGTCCACGTCAGAATTCAGACCGCATACCCACCCTCCCCCCCCCCGCCCAAAAATGTAAGTAATGTTATAAACAGATCCCATTAATCTTGGCCTTAACCTCTGTAAAATTGTTGCGTACATATTGCGTCGAAAATAGCACTGGCTACTAGGTATGATCATTTTGTTTAAATTGCATTTTTTTAAACATCGTGTCCAAAAGTGAGATAAGTGCGTAGATCCCAAAACATCCACATTTAGGATAACTACATATCATACATATCAACATCCAACGGTGAACGTTAGACATTTTGGTTGCATATCACTGAAATAGTACTATTTACCTAAGGGCTCTAAAACCATGCTTCTGTTGCTTCCACCTGTGATCTTATCTCCAATGGTTTCAGTTATACAATTGCTCATTTTCTTTTTTCTTCCTTCTTCTCTTTCTTTCTTTCTTTCTTTCTTTCTTTCTTTCTTTCTTTCTTTCTTTCTTTCTTTCTTCCTTTCTTTCTTTCTTTCCTTCTTTTTGGTTGGATTATTTGCAGTAGCCGAAATAAGACATTTGAAATGTTCCCCTTACTTCTTACACAAATTAAGGCCAACGGATCCATTCGGATTCGAACCTGGACGGATGTGAACAAGTGTACGGTTTGTGCGACCTGTCAGTACCATAACACCTTTACGTCAGGTCCATTGGAACTGAACCATCTTTATTTGCGTTTGTCGAACAGTTGGTGCGTGCAACGGAAAGAAACTATGCATGCAAGCAGTGCATCAAAGGTTAGAAATTGATAGTTTAACGTTCTGAGATTGCTGCACAACATGAAGTCCAAAGTACAAACAAATGATGCTACCCTAATGGACAAACAGCGTGGTTTAAGAAGACTACATCGCTGGTAGACATTAGTTCATGTGTCACGATGAATGTCAAATCTACTCCTTCTCCCGGTGTCTACCTTTCACAACGGGTACGGGGCTCGTGTTTGCCGTTTGCTTCTGTCTTTTTCACTTTAAAAATACCCCAACGAAGTGCCGATATTCTGAAGTTTATGACCAAAAGTTTAAATAATATTAATAAGGCAGAAATATTACTGAGAAAAAGAAATCTTTTTCATTTAGTTGGCACTTTCATCAAGGTTTAAATCAAAAGACAGGTGTTTAAAAAAGTGTCTTTACAGACGATGGACTTTCATCATCATCTTGGTCTCCACGGAATGACAATTATGTTTTTTCTGATTTTTGCAATGTTCTTTATGACTTATTATTATTGTTATGCAACAGTGATGACAGTCGGGATTTTTTTTTTTACATAAACTGATGTTCGCTATTTTACTTTGAACTGCGGGGGCGAGGGGGGGGGGATAAATACAAATTCTGAACTGTCGCTTCCGTAGTTACATCTGTTTCTACAAAATGTGCGGTGGCGCTTTTACTTCCACCAGATTCGACTGTTCATAAGTTTTCAAAATCTTCATATATATGTATATATATATATATGTATATATATATGTATATATATATATATGTATATATATATATGTATATATATATATATATATATATATATATATATATATATATATATGTTACGACACTCTTTCTGATGTTTTGCACTTTTCCGGCTTCTGCCTTCGTACACTAAACAGTCACATACACAAATCTATCTATCTATCTATCTATCTATCTATCTATCTATCTATCTATCTATCTATCTATCTATCTATCTATCTATCTATCTATCTATCTATCTATCTATCTATCTATCTATCTATCTATCTATCTATCTATCTATCTATCTATCTATCTATCTATCTGTCTGTCTGTTCGTGTGTCTGTGTGTCTATCTATCTATCTATGCATATATATATATATGTGTGTGTGTGTGTGTGTGTGTGTGTGTGTGTGTGTATACAATACAGGCTCCGAAACATGTTCTGAGAAGTTCCCCACTGAAGACCCTTTAATTTATTTGGGCTCACACAGCATGTGTCTAAATTGTGCAGAAGAACGTGTGCAATATGGATCTATATATATATATATATATATATATATATATATATATATATATATATATATATATATATATATATTATGCAAAAAATCACAATTGTCGTAACCGTTGTTAGCCGTTAATGCTGCCAGATTCAAGTATCACGTTAAAAGAAAAAACAAACTTTCATTGAAGTACCAGAATTCCAAGTCTTAAGTCAAAAGTTCCAAAGCTGGCCTGCGTGACCAGCTTTCCTGTTCACCGTGCACAGCTATAGATCAGTCTATATTGAAGGGCTTGAAACGAAAAAACAATTTCATACTTTTTGACTTAAGGAAGTTTTACCTTTTAAGAGTATGACAAGGGTTTTGTTTTTCATACTCTTTGTATAGATATAAATGGGAACGTTCCATGAAAATGCCAATATGTTGAGGTCTTCCATGCGGATATTATGACCTCCGTTTCTCCTCAGTCTGGTGGTCAGCATGGTGAAAGTCCAAAACACCACCATCAATTGACCTCCAGAAAACAACACGAGAGATGGACTCCTGCAGGATACAATGTGGTTGTAGTGTTGTTTTCATGTTTATATGTTTGCTGCCATAATACTACATACATGACACAGCAAAAGTGAAGCCACTTCCCTCAGACTAAGTAATTACATTGCCGTGAAGTATCTGTGGCCTTAACCAGGACAAATTCAACACTTGTGCTTAAACACTGGGTTTGTCCAGGTCTAATAAATTTGGCTGCCTTTAAAAAAGGCGACCAATATCGACGTGAACAGTTGTTTTCAAATATATGCGCATTTCACAGAAACAATAATCTCAAGCTCGTTATATAATCTTGCAATTCGGTTTTTATTCGATATGATTTGGTGCGATCCGGTGAAAAGTCCCTTAGTACATTCGTATGCCCAATAAGGGATAGGCCCCTTCTTTGGCAGGGATTTCCGGTTTATATATAATATTCTCTGGTTCCCCGTTTAGTGAAAGCATGGGTATACAGCTACTTGGTCAGAAACCAACATTACGATGCGTGTCTGCGTAAAATAAGACACTTATTTGGAGAATGAACTAAAAGGTTGTTCTAGTTCAACATTTTCAGACAAGCAAGCAAGTAAAGCTTATGCGACAATTATATCGAGTAAAATAAATGCATAAAAGATCAAGGACTACACTTGAGACAATTGGGGAATTGATGTCTTCTATAGTGGTTCTACTGATTGAATAGCACATTCCGTGTTCAGTATTTTATTCATTTTATAGTATTTTCCAGCCATAGACATTTTGCTATGTAAGTCAGTAGCAGTCACTATAGGTCGACGTGCAAGGCACGTCGACAAAAAAACGAAAACAAGACATCTGAAATGTTTATGTTGATGCCAAGCTATGCAGCTTTTAATATACAGTGTAGTAGAACGTAAAGAAAACCAGAATATATAATGAGAGCTAGAAGGTCTAAGTAATACATCGCTACAGACCAACTTTGCCCTAAAATTGACCAGGACGGTTGGTGTTGTGACGACCAGCTTTCACTTAGCGAGTATGTGAAGCCCAAGACTGCAAATCAAACTGAAGATTATTGAAAGGGGCCCAATAGTTTTATATGATAAACTGACTGTACCTGCATGAAAAATGTTCTGCGTGTACTTGAGTGGTGGAATATATGTGTTCATTCGGGAGCAATTATATGGATCGGTATTGGCAATAATGAGGTACCACTCTAGGTTCCAAACAAGCACAGAGACACAACTGGTTTATGTTTTAAATACCGCGATGCAGCTACATGACACAAAGGTGCCATAAATTTGAAAAGTAAAAAATATATATCGGACTCAATTGAAAAACAAGAGAAAGAAAAAAAAAAGAAAAAAGGAAAACAGAATTATAAACAGAGTAGTATCACAAGCCGTATTCATTTACCGGCTTGACTATAAGCCTGCCTCTGGAAAAAATATATTTTCTGGACGCCGTAGAGCAACTCAATTCATCTTGGCTTGGTTACATGGACACAAGGCAACCACTTGTCATTAGCTTAAGTACTTAGACCTTAACCGCTTGTACACTCTACAAACAGGTGTTGCAACCAAAACATTACCAGCGCTGCACACATCCCATTGATATTTTTGTGGCCACTAGCATACTCGGACCGTCGGGTACATATCCAGAATATGTATGTATGTATGTATGTATGTATGTATGTATGTATGTATGCTTGCATGCATGCATGCATATATGTTTGTGTGTATGTATGTATGTATGTATGCATGTACGTCTGTGTGTGTGTGTGGGTGGGTGGGTGTGTGGGTGTGTGTGGGTGTGTGAGGAGTGATACTCGCTCAATGTTACGGTATCTCTGCCTAATATCGAGGGGAACAGTAACTTGCAGCTATTGTGCGTTCATTCTCCCTTTTACCGTGTGCAAATGAAATACAAAAACCACTTCACATTTTGTCTTTGGTCACGGACTCGGTGTTGCAAGTAAATATAGGATAAATATATCAAATATCTTGTTTGTTGGTCTCCTATATTTCCGTACTAGTTCGCTTAATTCTGCCACTCCTTCCACTATGTGGCATCCAGCATTCGCCGATATACTTCACTAAGTGGACAAACCATGACATAATGCATGGACATAAGCTTTTGCCGTAAAGATAAACAGTCTGATAATCTCGTCAAACGTAAAATTTATGCAAGACTGTAATAAACCGTGACAGAACGAACAGAATCTATTTGTAGAGGCAGCCTCAAACTTGGCTAGATTTCCAATGTAATGTGCCACTAGATTTTTTCTCATATTATTGACATTATTCAGCTAGCCCTGTAGCTGTTTTATTCTCGACTTATTTGTTGTTTTAGTAGCCATGCCTTACGAAATGTTTTAACACGTTCTGTTTTCGTGGAAAGTATTGGTGATGCGTGGGCTTAGCGTACATTTGGAAATCGGCGTTCGTTCACTTTACACGCACACCCGGAGTTCCTTAAATCCCACTTCTAGGCAATTTTCTATTGTATATATAAAATACATGTCTAATGTATTATATATGTGTGTTTTTGTGCGTGTAACATGTGTGTATGTATGAGGGATTGAAAAGAATTAAACCGAAAGAACCCGTGCCAGAACAACAGGGTCGAGCCACACGAGCGGCCGATCGAGTAAATGCAAAAATAGATTTTTATCAGCAGAGGTCTCCACCTGTCTGAGAAAGATTAAGAAAGGGGATTAAGAAAATCTAATACACACATTGTCGGCACCAAAGACAAGAAAACCTACCGCAGAAAGGCTCTTGATATCTTATCTTATTTATCTCATCATCATCATCATCATCATCATCATCATCATCATCATCATCATCATCATCATCATCATCATCATCATCATCATCATCATCATCATCATCATCATCATCATCATCCATGGCTTAAGAAACAGGACCAATACTATTATTGATAGAGATGCCATAACAACATTTAAACTTGTCAGGCGCCCCTAACTAAGTATAAATTAAATTCTACAACAGTCATAACTAGAACATATTTGCTTCAAAGCAAGTCTGCCTGTGTGCCTCCAAAACTTGCATAAATTTAAATGCCACAACTTTCGTCTGTGGTTCAATGGATGTACCTATAGCACAATCCTATAAAGTGAAGTCGCAATGACATCTCTGTCTACATTCAACATTTAAACTTTTCAATTGCTCCTAATTAGCATAAATTAAAATTTTACAACTTTTGTCTGTGGTTCAATGGATGTGCCTGCAGCACAAACCTATGAATTGGAGTTAGAATGGCACCTCTATATATTATACTTTTGAAGATATTCGGTTTTGAGGTTTTGAAGTATCCATGATTTGCATAAATTTAAATTCTACAACTATTGTAATGTGTTCAATCAATGCGCAGCCCCAACAAATGTAGGGATAGAACCAACATTTGGCCCTGTATTTTGAACATTTTGGAAGCTAGAAGGGATTGAAGTCTTCAAATGGCCCTAATTCGAATAATTTTCAGCCAGTTAACTATTCAGAACGACATGCAAAACTTCACCAAAGGGGCCATATCCATGCCAAATTTGAAGTTCCTGGCGCGAATGGTGTTTGAGTTATAGCAGACACAAAGATAAAGTGGAAAGTTATGCAAGATAGAAAGAAAAGCTAAATGTATCGGGAAAAAAACAACATGTCTGTGTTCACACGCATATAATTAATCAGCCCATATAAGTATAAATGCACGACTTGGGTTAATCCACAACACTTGTATATCAGGTGGTCGGATGCATGGTGATGGATAAAACAAACAAGATTTTGCCTCAAATCTTTTGAAAACATTGCGCACAGTATGCGCTGTGGACGCCAGTTTGTTTTGAACGACTTTTACGAAATAACAATCATACAGCAGGTTTGACCTGTCTTCAGCATCACTTCTGACAAAAACTTATTGGCTTTTATGACGCTACAAAGCTATTTTTTTTCAAAAAAATCCACATTAATCGGCCAAAATAATTAATAATTAGAGCGAGGAGACATGATTGTATATTTTGGCTGTGATAAATTGAGTTGAGACACGGAATATGTGTATTTGGGAATATTCAGACGGTTAATATCTTGTTCTTTTGATTCCACATCGGTATGAAAATTTGATTTTTGCTGGCTTTTTACAAAACTACAAAATCAACACAATTAAAACAATCAAATCGAATAATTCTGAATATGCACATCGTTTTTCGTCCATGGCCCTACCATTATTCTGATGATTGTATTAATCTTATGGTAATTGGAAAAACATATATAGATCCACTGGTTGTGACACCATTATAAATTACTAAATTAAATATAAAGGGAACACAGCGACACAGTATCAATAATGTATACTTCTGTGCAGGAAGAAATCCATAACTTGCCACATCTTCTTGAACTGTCATTTGAACTACACGTGTTGTTCCAGAGAACTCTTGTGCAGTTCTAAATAAATATGTGATAGTTCCCAAAGGACAAATGGAATTCATCACTCTGAGTGCCGTTAACGATCGTCTTCGCGCTCGTTACATGTTTGCCCGCGGTAACGCACCGCTTAATGCTATTTATTTTACCCGCTTACTTAAAGTTCAGTTGTGACACGTCGGTGCTTTAAATGGTGTTGTGATTATGGCAAAATATGTTTGGTACTCTGGTAATGTTAGTAGGGTTAAGTCAAGATTTTCTGCTCACCGTGGACGATTTAAAGTCAAAACGCGTTTATTGAGGTCAGTGACCTTTTGTTTTTGAGAGAGGCAGACGACGTGAGAAACAGGAAGCTGAATGATGAATATAGATCTTCCTCGAAGCCGCCAAAAAGGGGTCTAAGTCAGTGTCACATTTATCACATTGGTAAATGTAATAGGGAAATTATCTTCTTTGATATTTAAGGTCTAAGGCGATTGTCAGATATAACATTTTGTACCAAATCCATTTATTTACAATATGCCATTGTTTTTATTGCAGCTATTGGTGAACAAGAAGTGAATTATGGATAAATCCAAGCACTCTGCTTGGTTTATTGTAACTATTGCAGATTTATTTGACAAACCTTGTTACTGACTTTTATCATATGATATAATTGAGAGAGAAAAAATAGTATCATACGACAACATTTTCGTTGTAGAAAGGGAAAATGTAAATTGCATTGTAAAGTTTGCATACATACTCTTAACTTTTATTGGTTATGGCAGGCTTTCACAATATTGTATGTAATGAATATAAATATGTCAGCAGACTCCCTGTGGATGCACACTAAAGCTTAACTCCAAAGTGACAATTTAGACCAAAGCCGGACCGCCTTCTCTTTCTTGTGTGCTTGCATTGACGCCGATAGGGGTTTTTTCGGGTGTGCACTCCACATGTCACAATGACTCTCAACAGATCTTTACTATTGTTGTTTGTGTGACAGGATTTGCTTCACCCGCATTTTGATTATGGTGACATCCTCTGCTACTTTTGTGCATTCCTAGACAAGTCGAGATCACAGACTGTCCAGAACAAAGCCGTGCGCATTGTCAACAAAACTGACCGACTTATTCTACTAGTAGAAGCACATAACCATTGTTATAGCATTTTAACACACACCACGTGTAATTTATATTTGTGTGAGTGTGTATGTATGTATGTATGTATGTATGTATGTACGTATGTATGTATGTGAATTTACAGTTCAAGTACACAAACTTCGGCATAAAGCTGCCAGCTACAAGTTTGAAATTAAAACTTTTTTCATTTTCAGTTCTGCAGGGATTGCCTATAATTCATTTCGATAGGAATATGGAAGGCTTTACAAATGTGGCCAAAAGCGGCTTAAACACAACCATGATGATAACAAATACTTACCTACCGAATGCAAATTTCAGCAGCTACTTCAATATTATACCGAGTTGACTGCAGGGATTATTATTTGAGTTTTTCGCTCAAAATTAACAAATGAACATGGCGCCGATTGTTAAAATTTCGTCTTGCAACAAAGGGACTTTGGATTTTGCATTCTGCATTACCTGATACTTTTATCGGTTAGCTTACGTAATGAATAATTGAATTAATATCTAAGATAAGAGATTTAAATCGAGTTCAAAAGTATGAAAGAAACCATGGATTTCCAAGCCTCTTTCAGTTTACTTTTGGTACACTTTCACTTCCACCGTATTCCCACAACGACTGTCGCCAGCAGCAGAAACGTTTGCCCAGCGGATCCCCTTTATCCTTGGACATGAGAAAAATGTAATTTGGGCACACATCAAACCGGCGCAAAGCGAGTGAACTTACACGTCTGTTTGTATATTATGAATATGATGCCTTTGATTAAGGTTAGCAATTAATACGAGCGGCTCCGGACATTCTTGATTTGGTGGACATAAGAAACCAAGATTCTTACCTGATGTGCCTGAAGCTATGCATTTGTCAATTTCCTCATGATATTGGCCGGCTGACCTACGATTACCTGATCTTGTGCATCATTCTGTTGGTCTGACTCGGAGTTGCCTTTGGTCATGTAGACTGCACTCTTATTCCCAGGTCAATTGTCTCGTGACACCTGAACCTTAGTCCGCTTGCAGATCAGAGGACTGCTGCAGAAAGCGGCCTGTCAACAAGATGCAAACTTGTGTGGATGGAATATTTTAAAAAATATTTGCGGTTTTCTTACCTTCTGGTCAGTGTACCTGACGAGCTGTAGCCTGGTCTTGGATTAATCAAGGTACAGAGTTCAATTAGCGTAATTTCTGTGCTTAAAAAGCCAAATGGTAAAGGCATTACTGCAAACTGGTGTAAACCAGGTTCAACAACAGGCGGTTTGAGAGCAAATTGCCAATAGACAAATCAATGGCCGACGGGTATGCAGCGTCCCTCGGGTGGAAATGACTAAAATTACAGCAGTGATATGCGAACTCAGACCCTCCAGGTAGTAACTGAGCACCTGAACATGGATTGAAAGCGACCAACAATCAAGTTGCGAAATATATCCGCGGACATGAAAAGTAGACGAGACCAACCTCCTCCTTAAAAAAAAAGAAAAGAAAGAAAAAAAATTGTGCTGCTAGTTGAATTTCTGAGCAAATATTGACCCATTACTTTGTCCTCCATTCAGGAATCTTCTGCACCGAGAAAAACAGAGCAACACAGAGAATGGAAGAAGATAAATAAATGAAAAAAATGAAATGTTTTACAGATCATCTGCATTTGCACCAAACGTACTGAAAACATCAAGTAGTTGGTGCAAGCTAGATCCTTAGTAAGTGTGTATCTTCCTGTCAGAAGCATACGACATTCCCTTTACATAGGAATACACGCGTTGCACATCATCTGTTCACCATCGTCTGAAAATTTCCAGTTGGAGCTCGTTCGAAGATCCTGAGAAGAATACGTGAAATAATGAATTTGGACGTTGCTCCAAATAATAGGAAAAGGAAGTTTTTGAAAACACAAGGACAAATGATGCACATCAGATGAAGCTGGATCGTTAAACTACGTTTGTTTCTTTTGTTCGTCGTAACAAATGTGCCCTCTACGCGTGCTTGTAAAACATAGTGCACGCGGAAGCTGGGAACTTACGTTTGTTTGATATCTACGGAGAAGGACAGGTATATGGAAAGAGCCTCGCTTCAGTGGAAACTAATTATTGAACCATAACTTGTTGTTTTATGGTAGATGTCTCCCACAAAGAGTTGAATGTCCTAAAAGAAACATTTGGACGAAATCCCCTTCTTCGTCAAACAGTTATTGATCCGAGAAAATTTTCGTTAAACATCATGAACTTATGTAATGCGGTGCATTTGTAGATGTGGTTATCAGACTTTCTCATGGCATTTTAAGCAAGACCTACCACGAGTGAAGTGAAGATATTAAAAATATGAATCGGTATAATAAGCCTTTGGGAAGTATTGTTCCTTGATAGAATCTTATGGATAAACTCGCGACCAACATTTCATTTCATCAGTGTTTCCTAGTAATTTTGCTCATGAATTACCCTAAAATGTAATTGTAATTCGATTTTTTTTAAAAATCCCTTTTGTCTATGAAAACAGGACAGAGAAGTCACTTATTCACAACAAAAGCAACAGTCATCATACAGCAGTTGACATGATCATGCAAAGTAAAAAAATTGAATGGCTGTGACATACTGAAATGAAGTCAGAAATAGTGTTTCCTTCTGCATTAGAACATGTCGGACACATCAAATTTTCACAGGTTATTGTAAGTTACACCTCAGAAACGTTGCACTTTTATACAATTCTAAAGTTAAAAAGTAAAATGTGCAAGTCTTGCCTGATGTAATTTTCGATGAATGACTGGACGCGAAGTGATCATATGAGGTTATGTTAACAGCCCAATTATTATATGAACTCAAAACAAAGCCAGTTGAGATAAACATTATTTTTATTGTAATATTTGCACCATTATTTGATGCTTAGTAGCTATTAAATGGTGTTTTTCTGGGACAAGTATACAAACATGTTGCATGTGTAAGTCCACAGATCCTACGATTTGTGGATTAATATAATAGAGTAAACGGGAAAAATAAGCAGCTTACATAATTGGTTTTTTCGTTTGAAGATGTTCTCTTTCAGACATTTGTTTTGGTAAAAAAAAAACAACTTGACATAGGATCAATATAATTGAGTAAATGTAAAAGGAATATTAATAACTTATTATTCGTTTGAAGTTGTTCTCGGTCAGACATTAGCTTTGGCAAAAGAATCGCTTGATTAATTGATTAACCAATCACTTTATTTGCATTGAAACCCATGACTGAAAATCACAGGCACCCTCGCCTAGATGGTATTCGTGGATTTGTGGGGTGGGAACAAATTAGATGCAACATTATGTTTGACCATAAAAAAACGCGGAAAGCAGATACGATTATCCACAGTATATGGCGGAATGGTTGTAAACTTAAGGAATATCTCCAACTTTGATGCATTTCAACATTTTTCTGCAGAAAATTGATCATATGAGCAAGGTTCGACGCTACCTCGTTTGTACAGCAGATACGTATGTATGCATGTGTGTACATGCATGTAGGTAAGTATATATGTATTTATGTACATGTGTGTGTATGAATATGTGTATGTAGGTGGTATACAATCCTTTGGTTCAAATCTATTAGATAGCGAATGCTCTCTTAATAGACGCGCAGAAGAAGAAACAGATGAAAAATGAACTCGTTAGCGTCTGAACACGGTTTTTCACCACCATTTTATCATCCAGGGTCTGGCGGAAGACAACGCTTGCATTGAGCCATTTCGTTTACTATACTGTACCTCAAAGGTTAAGTTCAAATGCATGTCGGAAAGAAGCCAACGAACTGAGATACCTGGTTGTGTCTTTTCTGTATGTTCGAGACGCATCAATAGGTATTTATCCCAGTTTGGTGCTCATCTAAGGAAAGCCGGCGAAACATTTTAAAACACGTGCATTTCACCTTGCAGTTAAACGTGTTTGATAAGAAATATTTTCGTTTGTTGAAAATAGTAGAGACACTCGAACGCACATGTATTTCCAAACATACAACCAAGCTTTTTATCAATAATTCTAGATTATTTCCCATCTATTATCCTTCTGATGCTGCGTTCAGCAAACAAATCAGTGATTTCTTAATCTGGTTTTGATTTGAACTTTTATAATAAACAAGCATAAGTTCATTTTAATCTATTTTAAAAAAATAAACCGCAAATGTAAAACGATAATACACGTTTCTTAAGGGCTCCCTAATAGCCGCCTAAGTTGGTTTTGCATAATCATTTCATTTTAGAGAGATCGCTATTGCTTTGACAGACTGGCTGAGTGTTCCAGGTTCGCCAGTGGCGTTTATTCATGTCTGCACAAGACAACTTGATTTTAACCTTTTCTCGCTTATGTCACCCAGACGCATCCGATGTCCCTTTTGACCTAAGTTGGCAGATTTTGCTGTCAGACTAAGGTCTGTTTGTAATTAAACTTTAATCAAGAGGACATTATAAACTATGCCTGCTGAAGCATTTTATCAATTTTGTTGTATACGAGCGTATATCCCGACTGTGTCACAAAGTGTGAAATCCATAATTTCAAGGATTCCAGATTGGCAAAAATATCACACATTTTTAATAATTATTAATCGTCTCATACATACCTAGTTTAAATAAAACTACAACTTTTTATTCTTTATACAATTCACATTTTTTTACAAATTGTATAATTTTATGTCTGGTGTCCATCGTGTGGAGTAGAAACTACCTATGAGCTGATATGTGTTGGAATTCAGCTTGAGCTGGTCCAAGCTGCAAAGAGCATAAGACATGCATTCACTATTAGATCCTAAATTATTTTTTTTCGCCCCATTCACGCTTATAATTCATTATACGGGGTATAGGGCTGCTCCCCTCTCTTGATTGGCGCGATCTCCAGCCGGGATTTCCATGGAAAGAATCAAGAAAACATATACATGTATATAGATTCCGAAAAGCTGGTGACGATTTCAATTAAAACACCCCTTTACATCATTTTGCCAATATTTTGATATATACAGAAAATCCAGCGGAAGGGTTTTGTTTGACTATGTGATCTATGATCTGGTAGTTATGTAACAACGTAGGGTTTCATTTTGAATGGTTCTTATCTTAGAACATAGATAGGATGAGCTTGTTTTTTGACACCTATGTATAAAGTCACATTCAAGGTAGTCGTTCTTTATTTCATCTTTTGGATGGTCAGTTGATTTGGTGTCCCCCTCTAAGAGCAATCATGGATAGGTATGGAATCTTTTTCTTGCGATAAGTTGGAAGTTTACAACGTTTTACGTGTTAGTGCAGGTATTTGATAATAATCGCACTATATCTTGCCATTATAAGCAAGAACTTGTGCTATATTATTTCAGTGCAATTTTTTTTAAGTTCCCACACTTTTTAAGTTCAAGTGGCTTGGGTTTTTTTTTTTTTTTTAAAACCAAATATAAGGTAAAGACAAACAGCTGCCATCACAAAGACGCGTGTCCAGAAAATGAATGCTGCAGAACATGGTTCATGGTTTCCCGCTGGTGACCAATTAATAAATTTATTTCGCTATTTAAGCCCTGGATGTTAATTTTTTTCACCAAACCTGATAATAGTGATTAATTGGTATAGGTTTAAACATAGAAAGTGACAGGATTAGATATGGAGCATAGACAGATTCAGCTATTAGCCTCACTATTATTATCATAATCAGCATTACTATTATTATAATTCTTCTGTTTTTTTTCATATATTATTATCACTATTATTATTAACTACATGGAGGATCTGGCACTGTCGCCCCTGTTTGTATAAACAAGTCTGCACGCGCCAGACCAGTCTGCAACGCCATCTGCTTTATGAGAACACACTTGAAGTTGCTTAAACCCAATGGAAAGGCATGATCTTTCCCAGGAGTACTAAATGTTTGATTCTGCAATCTTATTGTATCGCGCAGTTTAACCGATTTATGTGGCAGTATATGTACTTGCAAAAGGTGTTTTCATCACCAGCAACGCAGCTTTGCTGAATGTAGTTGTTTGAATTATGCATTCGCAAAATTAGGTGACGATGGCCAATGCATTATTTGGGAGACTCGGTTATATCAACGGTCACAGGCAAAGTGTTAAATAGTGACCCAACTGTCGTAGAAGGCTACCTACTAGCTGCCAACCTAGCGATCTGTAGAACTATATGAAAATTCCTGTAACTATGTCGTTATTTAAAAACACTAGACTCTCCAATTTACACCACCTCCATGAAGAGACCATTTTTGTACAAAACCAACAATTTACAGACCCGTTTTTGTTATTCTTTAATTCAATTATATCCCCATTAAGACCATATTTTCGGTCCTTTAGGTGGTCTTACTAGGGAGATGCCACTTCATTGTATTCAGATGAAAAGGTAATCATCATCGTTATACCTGTTTTCAGGTAGAGCACAGAGGCAAACTTTGCCTGTTTGCCAACCATTTCATTCCTTATCGTGTGAGAAAGCACACATGTTTGCCTCCTCTAGCCATGGATAATAATGTGTTCATCAATGTATCTGCCTCTTCAACAGAGGAAACTTTGGTCTGATCACTTGCTCCAGTTGCCTGAAAATAATGTTGTGATTTGTGCATATACTGCTAGAAATGCATAACTTTGGGCAAAATCACTAGTGTACAGGTGTGTCTGAAATTCTGGTAAGTACTGGTCTGTTTACAAACTGGGAAAACCAACTTTTGTCGGATGAAGTGGTGTTTTTGTTCGGACGCTAAAGGATGAATTATTCAGTCAATATGTTGAAGTAATAAATTCAATACTTGCGGTGACATGTCCCGAATCAAAATAAAGAATGTTCAAAATTTCTGAATTCTGCATAGAGCCTTATATTTTGGCATTGCCTAGTACAACATATATGCAGGCAATCCCCAGGTTCAGACTAAGCTCGTATAATTTATGAATTGAAACAGGCCGCCACACCCGACCTGTGACAACACTGAAGAAAAGAAAATGCCTGAATTGTATGTCTGGTTGCATTGAGACCGAGAAACACCTTCTCATAAATTGTGCGCGACATGACAATAAAAGACAAGTTTTGTATTATGTTCTTAGAAAGTACTGTGTTTTCTTCGACGTTTTTAGTGATGATGAACAGTTTCACATGTTAATGAGCACAAACATAAAAAAATTCTACTTGCCCTTGGACAATACCTGCACAAATGTTTTTGTAAATAGGAATTGCATGTACGTTGAGCTGCTGGGTGGAATCTTAGTCAAAGTATGCCTTGTTTCTGTTTTTCTTTTCTTTTCTGTGTTAATTTAAGTGTTAATTTAAAAGAAAAGACGCATAGACCCATATCTTTTACATGGATTGTGAAACAGGAAAAGCCTATATTAATCAGTCTCCATAGCACAGTGTCACATTTAAAGGTCCCGAATGACTTCAAACAACAGATCTGGCTGGATGACGTAAAGTAAACAACTTCCCAAAGTAGCTTTCATTAAAACTCCTGTGGTTCTGGAATAACTCTGACGTACCATAAAAAATTACAGCCACAAGTAGGCGAACAGTGCGTGTAATGTGGGGGAGGTTTAACAGCAGTTAAATAATCAGACAGACTTCAGTTGGGTCTAACGGGGAAATTTAGTAAGCTAAGGACTGTGTTGACACAAACGGAGGGACGATGAGACACAGCTAGTTAAAATGTGTCAGATACTGATCGGACGAGACACAGAACTAATATTTGACTGCGTCATTGTGCTCGCACATTAAAAAAGAAACCCGATTACTGCTGTAATACAATATAGTAGAGCACTTGGTCCAAGCGTCTTCTAACAGAACTATGTGCCAAATCAAGCTTTAATCTTTTGTGTACATGTATTCAGAATTGGTTGAACGCAGATTAATCATGAAAACAGACTAAGGGTATCACACTTATGTTGGTAAGTCTCTGACGATTGTTTAAACAACAATTCACATTGTACAGTTCCAGCTGAATCATTAGCGAAGAGTTGCTGAAAAGTAAGTGTTAAATTGCCAGGCGAGATTTGGAAAAAAAGGCGAAACCTCATTTATCATACCACACTTCAAAAGTAAAACTCAGTCAGAAATTAAAAGTTTAGATGGAGAATTTAACAGAAAAGTGATCATGGTTAACAGACATGGTGCCCAAGACGATATGAACTGTAATAAATTGCCTTATAGTTTCCAGTTTCTCAGATAGCTTTGAAAAAATAAATCAAATAAATGACACACACACGCTCCTCTTAGAGTGTTATTTACCCTAAGCTAAACAATTAGCACTGTCAACAAAAGTAAAACCCTGTACCTTAGTCAGGTTATAACAAATGCCAAACAAACATGCGAACGAACATAAAACGTATTGACGCTCTAGTCACTTTTTGTGTTTCTATTTTGTATGAAATAATTATTGCTGGACATTGCATGCACTTACGTTATTTAGTTATTACTTAAAAATGTGTTTGTCATCAATTTTTTTTATTGGGTTCCAACTGGAAATAAAAAAATACTACCTCCGTATAAAAAGGTGAACATAAAGGGAAATGCACAGGTTCACTTCTCACAATTTAATCTCGAACCATCTTGTTGCTGAAGAAATGGGAAAACAGACATAATCTCTGCCACATTATAACCAACCATGACACTGAAGCGTGTGTAAAGTGACATGTGCAATCTTAATATGAGAACGAATTTAATGAACATGAATTCTGTACAGGTCAAATACAACACAGAAGGCAAAACATATTTTTAAACCTTGAGCATTGTATTACTGTGGAGAGCCTCATTCAGGATCTATTACATACCATTTCAATACTCGTTGAGCTGACTTTGCTTTACTGCATCCACATGTACTTTCAATAGCGCCACAAAACTTAGGAAAGTTTGATTTGTGAGTAAGGAATTTTTCTTCATAAGGACAACACACAGCTTTTCAAAGGCCAACAGCACCACGGTACAATAAAGACCTAGAAGTTAGTAAATTACATCAGCCACAGTTGTGTTGCAGTGCATTTACTGATAAAGACGAAAATAAAAGACATGGAGCAAGTGCATAAAAACACACAGCAGCATTCCCAAACTGTAGTCTTCCATCCTACACTGCATGGCAAGTTAGATTTCCTTCCCAAAATCAGTAATTTTGTACTGCAATCGCACACTGATGGATGCATTTAGCACAAATAGTGCAGCGTACCGAGTAGTAGCTGCACGTGTATCTCGCCACAGTTACATTTACATTCCATTTGAATCTGCCCATCCATCAAGTAGAGAGCCTTCCCAAGAGACAACTCCTGCCTGGCGTAGACATGGGAGGGTACAGTCACAAATTCTTCTGGAACTTTGATACATGGGAGTAGTTTTTCTCCAAAAAAGACGTCAAAAGGAAGCACATGTGACAAACGTGTAAGGAAGAAAAGGGACATGGCTCCTTGAGGTTTCTGCTTGTCACTATAGGCCTAGTTGAAGACTAGAAATACCTTCAACGCAAAGGGTTGACTGAAGGGTCCGCCATTTGCTCAAATTAGGTCGTGGTGACACCAAACTCTAACCAGTTCATCTTGCCAGTATGATAAGCATATTGCGAAATTTGAGCAAAATACATCGAGGCATTTTGTGGATATCACCATAACGAGAATGTGCACATCTGGCGGAACGGACATCGGGACGGACAGACAACCCGAAAACATAAAGGGTCTCCTTTGGGGAGGACCCTTAGTTATTCCTATCAAACTTTAATTAGAGCATAATGCATGGAGGTATTCTGGAGATATCATGGTAACGAGTCCTAACAAACAGCTAATTAATCTGCCATTTGCTCAAATTATGTCATGGTGACAGCAAAATCTACTCAGTTCATATTGTCATGGAAGATAACTATACTGTAAAATGTGATCAAAATACACGAAAGCATTCTGGAGATATCGTAAGATCAAAGACGTGAAAATGCTCCACAGCCCTCGTATCCTTACCGCAAAATTCATCAAGTTCTTCAGTACAACAAGTTACATTCTGATTTTGGCCAGGTATTATGCTAACTTTTTCAAGATTTAAAATATCTGTGGAGGCGTGGAGATGGGAAAATGGACGATCGAAAATGTAACATGTTGAATCTTTGTATAAAAAAAAACTTATTTTGTTTTTATAAATCCTTCGATTGTTTAGATTTGAATTATCAGGTACTCAACATGTGACATATAGAATCGATGAATGCAGTCCTGTTGAGCTAAGTGTCACTGCTTCTATCTTCAGTGCATATCCATCAATCATAAGTGTAACAAAATATGGTAGTCAAATTGTGGGCTGGAATGAAAGCCTGGAAGTTGTTGATACATGTAACCTGAATATTCTGTCTATGGTATTTATGAGTGGGATGAGTACCACTTGGACCATAACGATTCATTTTAAGTAGAATTACGAACATGTAGATGGATTCGGCCATTGTTAAGACCTCGTTTCGCCATTCTTCAAGTGTAGTCATTGCACTGAAACAAGGAATCTAGATACGGGACGTATCAAGACTCCTTGGCTGAAAGCAGCTGCCTTCTTCGCTTAGGCCATTTGAGTTTCTTGGAAGGGGCTGGGAGTCGGTGAGTCTGTCGCCTTTCATACAGATTTCACTATTTTCGTCACATATAAAGATATTCTCCGCCATTAATCAGCCAATCACTCTAGAGTGTTTTGTAAACAGCAATTAGTGGTTTTTAATCGCGCATAAGTACCAAAACCAATCATGTACAGTAGTGGCATTAGTGCATTTGTTGACAAACCATTTCGTGTCCTATTCTGTGAAGATGACTTGGTGAAAATGTAGTTTATCTGGCAGGGCGCCACAAGGTGAGCAAGTCTAGCCAATGGGAAGGAACAGCAGTGAAAGCCGGCAGACCTGGGTTCCCAGTCCAACAGTCAAGAGGCCTAGGTCCCCTATAATAGTAAACTTTATTTCTTTTAAGAGGATGAAGAAAATAGCCAATGGCTAATAGAAATCTCTCTCTTCGGGTAAATACATATTGATATGAGTATATGTTACGAAATGCAGTTGGAAAAGGAAAACAATCTACGTTGTAAAATTGAAATAAGTTCTGCTAAGCAGGCGATGAACGGACTGGCAAGTTTGGCAACATTGTAGCATTTTTTCTTGCTGCCAGCTCACCCAATGCAAACAAATTTATGATTGTGAACATGATAGTTTGGGCGATATCATGACGTAAAATAAAAATTAGAAGAAGACAATGAGATAGTGATACAGCCGACTGAAGTTTAATTGAAATGCACTTAATAATTACGATCAGTGCTTTGAAGAACTTTTGTTCATCAAAAATTCAGATGATTAAATATGAACCGTTTTGTCAGTACCTTTTGGAGGAAAAGGTTTAACGACCTTGTTGAAACATACTCATGCACCTTTCATTCCTCCCTTGCCAAACTCACATACTTCGATCGTAAGTGAAGAGTAACCAGACCAAGTCTTCAGCTCTCCGGCCAAGTTTGGATGAACCCACGCAACTCGAGAATTGTGGTTGGTTTCTGGGCCAGAGGCGAATCTTTTCATCTGTTCCCAAAATGCCCCCAGCCGCATTTATTTACAAAAATTTGCAAAGTGCTGAAGCAAAAAAACAGATTGCAAATGACGAAACTTGGCCAGTGGCAGGGTCTAAAAGCCCTGCCTCGCGAATACATGAAATAGGGAGGGAGGCAGGAAAATCAAGATTTTGAAAATCGCCAACGAAAAAATAAAAAAAAAAAAAAAACATTACGAGAGGAAGGCACAATTGTATGTCTGCTGTGTCTGAGAGTCGGAGTTCAAACTGGGCCGAGTCTGGTTTGAAATCAACATGCTTTGAGTCCTAGCCAATGAGGAGCTAGGAAATCACGCATGCGCTCCGTGCATTGTGCATGGGGCTCCATGGGGTTGACCCATTAAGCAAGAGGGGAACCAGGTAGGAAACATGTAGGAATATCCACGTACATAAAAGATGTTGTTTGGCATAGCTTAGTATTTATGCATGTTTCATTTCTCCCTTGCCAAACTCACGCATTTCAATTATAATATAGTAAAGAATTACCAGACCAAGTGTTTAGTTCTGCTGCAAAGTTTGGATAAAACCATACAACTCGAGAATTTTGGTTGATTTCTAGGCCAGAGGTGAATCTTTTCATCTGTACCCAAAATGCCCCCAGCTGGATTTATTTACAAAATTTGCAAAGTGCTGAAGCAAAAAACTGACTGAAAATGACGAAACTTGGCAAGTGTCAGGGTCCAAAGTGCCACTTAGCCAGAGGCTTACCCCCATCTAAACACTGGTCTGAGTAACTCTTGACTTTTAAAATTTAATTCAGCTTATGACGACTAACAAATACTACTTGTGAGAATACAAAGTGGGTTAGGCCCAATGTGAAGGAGCGATGAGAGATATTACTCTTGATAGCAGCAGAAAAGTATTTACAAAAGCAGGGTAAGCAATTTGTGCCTATGCCAACGGGTGAACTGTCCATCTGGCTGCGCAACTGTCCAAATGGCCACTTGGTATTTCACTGTGTGGTGGTATATACAACTGTATATATGCATACATGTATAACTCCTCTGTCATGTGGAAGTCACTAATTAATCACAGACTAATTTGTGAAGGTCACTTATTAAACCCCGTCTGTTCAAACTGTGCCAACGTACAACCAGTTAACAATGTCCTGTGCAGGTCACAACACAAAGTCTATGGTAATAAGCTTAACCTGTTTGAGAATCGTCCTGTCTTGTCAGAGGGGTTGACCATGAAATCCCAAGGGTGTGGTTGATTGCTGTCTCTAGGTAAGACCTGGAAGAAACTGAAAACATAAGTCAGGGACAACCCAACAGTAAAATGAATTGTGCATTCATTGCCATCACAGAGATCTGTCAATCTGAACAGTCACACAGGACTGTGGCCAGCATGCGACAAACCTGCTAATTTGTCCATTAAAGGCAGACCATCCTTGCATTAAATTGAAGGAGAATAAGAAGGAACTGAAACATAATGCCATACATTGCAATAACAGAGATGCCACAACCTGAACAGTCATAGAGTAGTGTGGCCAGCATGCGACAAACCTGCTGATCTGTAGATGGAAGGCGGACCATCCTTTCAGGCTTTTGGCATCTAAGGTGTTTATACTATACCAATTTAGTGACTGGACAGAAGGGACTAGCCTCCTTCTTGAAGGATATATACTGGGGAAGACGGACAGGTTATGTTTAAATTGCCGAAATGTAACTTAAACTTCTTCAACAATTTTTCCCTGTGTGACAAAAGTTATATTGTCCATGGAAAGACTGCTTGGTGAATGCCTTCAGAATTGGTGACCTCCCCAATCTGACAGTAGGTGTCAAAGGCAAAGAGGAAATGGCCTGAAATAATACCCAGTTGTAACCGGAAAGCAAAGCTTAGAAAGGGCATACCAGTGCATGCAAAACTGGTTTGGTGATTAGGAGCCTGAGCTCTAGAAGGGGGCAGATCCTGTAGGCCCTACCCATAGGTTTCTGTACTAAAAACTTCCTTAGTGTGGTCAGGCAAGCTATGCATCTTATGGAGAAAACTGAGAGCTGACAGGCTAGAGGAGATGGTTTTTGGAGATTTAGACTGAGCAAAAAGGAAAGATATAAACAATGCTATAGTTGACACTGACAAAGGAAGAGTTTGCTCTAAGTTGTGTTGCTGGGGGAAAAGCAAAACTGTCTTCCAGAAGCGTTTGTATTATGACACTGTTTGTGATGCTACTGATGATACAACCAGATGGTTCAAAGTCTGAACAAGATGCTTGGCTGAAGGTCTACTGGTACCAAGTAAGGTCCCTTTTGCAGTGCGGTGCTAGCTGATGGAACTTCTGAAATTGAAAGATAAAGCAAAAATCCACTGCAGGGTCATGCTGAGAGCCCAAAAAAGTTTGCAACTGATGCTGCTAAACATGGCAAGGGTCTTGTCAAAATAGAAATAACCCTGCCACTGGAAGCCCTGGAGCTCATAGTCATGAGGGTGGGTGTTTAAAATTTTGAAAGCATTCTGAATATCACTATGTGTCATGTACAAATCATGACCCACTACTTTGACTAGTGCAATACTGTTCCTGATGTCTGCATATTTGAATGTACTAGCCTTGTGTGGAATACCCTCATTTACTGACTGGGCATTGGAGTTTTCATAATATGAAAGATTGTGAATCAAGCAGATATTTTCATTGCTTTTTGGAACAAAACCAAGAGGACTAACTTTGAGATTTTTTGAGGCGTACTTTGACTGGACCAGCAATGACCAATCTGACCTGCAGCTAGCTCTTTTTGGATTTTCTGTGAAATGATATCTGGGTTTTCTACAGCAGATTCGGCATTTTGGGCAGACTGAAGCCTACACTGTCTGAAAATTCTAGAGAAAACCCATGGGTAAAACCATTGATCACATAATCCAATTTCTCCTGAGGGTAAGCACAGAGCCATTTTCCTAACCATGATACATTAAAAGGGGTGGGGAGCTTGTCGTGGCTGGTTATGTTGGCTATAGGGTTTGCTGTCTCTTTATTGTGGGCAGTTTTGCCCTTGTCGGCCCTGTGATGAGTGAAACTAGGCCGTCTAGTGCACGCTTCTGTCGCATAGGAAGTATCTGTGACTGAAGCAGCAGCCACCATAGAAATTACCTCTGTGGAACCTGATGCAACTGCCACCTGAGACCCTAAGGGACTCAGAGCGGAACTGGGTTTGTCTGGGGTTTTGGGAGTTGCCACGAAGGTGCTGCCTACAGGAACCTTTCACTAGGGCAGAAGGGAAGAGGACATTGTCAGCTTGGCGCCATGATACTTGGTCATTTTGCTTCGCTTTTTGAAAGTCTTCAACATAATAGTGCCAGTGGTCACCATTGGCATTGTAAATTTTCATGACTAGATCCTGATAGATGATGAGATCAGTTGCCTGATCAGGAAAATACTCGATCCACACAGATGAATAAATATTAAATGCTTCAGTCCATTCATTCATGGATAGCCATTTGCCCTTCCCTTCTTTCCTTTCTTGAAAGTGAGTACTGGCCAGGTCTGGACTCTGTACTCAGCCTCAGGGTCTGTTTACAGTCAAGGAGGGAACTGAATTCAATGTACTCTCAAATTTTCTGTTTGATTTTTGGGGCTAGGCATGCCAAAAGGGGTTTCATGACCAAATATTGGGAAGTTACAACTTTAGCCAGGGAAATGCAAATATGTGAGGAGCAGGGACCATTTCCTGCTCATTGTCGGAGTCTGTCTCAGCATCTATGTGGTGCACATCTGACAACTTACCAGCATCAGAAGCACCATAACTTAGCATGTCGGGAGCGTACCTGCAACACTGGCTTTCTGTGCTTCAAGAATGGCCTTGTAATGACAGTGGCCACCTCCTGGAACTGGGCCACATCCATTGTGGCAAGGGCTGCAGACGTCGAAGGCTGCTTTAGGGTGTCAGCAGCAGGTTGTTCTGTTGGCTCAGCAACTGGCTGGGCTCTCATTTGGCACTTTGCCAGAAGCCTTGTAGGGATTGGTTTTCAAACATAAGCCTAATTTGTGAAAAAAACTACCCTGAAGTGTCATACAATGTACTGCTCACCCTGAATGAAAACAACAACTTAGACACAATAAAACAGTAATTTAAAAAAAAAATGAACAAAAGAGACAATCTGGAAGACAGAAACCCAGGAAACCCTGGAATGCCTGGAAAAGGCTCAATCCTGAACCCCCTACTTGTACAGAATATTCAAAGCTAGTGATATTGACAAAGGTTTTAATGAAGATTTATGAAACTTCAACCACACACCCTACACTACCAACAAAGAAAGCTAGTGTGGCTAATCCACCAACACATGAAGTTAGGCTGAACTGTGCACAGGCAAATGTGTGAAATTTGAAACATCCTTTATAAGATGCCCCAGCAGATGGCCCTACACTGCCAACAATGCAAGCTAATGCAGCTAAACCACCAGCACATGATGTAAGGCCAGACTGTACACTGGCAAGGGCTTGGAATACTCAAACAGGCACTCCACGCTGCCAATGGTACAAGCCCAGGTGTCAGATCCACTAACCCATGACGAAAGGCAAGACTGTACACTGGCAAGGGCTTTTTCCTTTTCTCATGTTTGTTTTTGATTGCCATTAACCCACTACTCCACCCAGACTGTCAACAGACTGCCTGTGAGGTGAGCTCTTCCATCACATATAGGGCAGAACTTCACACTGAAAAGGGCAAGATACAGCCTCATGCAAACAGGTACATTAGAGAACACAAATCATGATTTGGGCTATTAAACTGTAAAAAAGTATAAAGTTTTTAAGCTGCATTGCAAAACACCAAACTATCCTGTATAAGACAGTGGTTACCACTGGTGTTAACATGCTTAGCAGTACGGTTCATTCTATTCTTACTCTGCGAGTTTTTGTTGGGCCCGGCGTCAAATGTCCGCATCTCAATCTGCTAGTGTCACATTTCAGAAGCACATACCAAGCATCAAATGACTGCATTTCAATTTGTTTGTTATGTTAGAAAATCACGACCGAACATAAATACTCAATGTGAACAAATAGGGTGTCTAAATGAGAAGAATGGGCCCCAAAATTATTGTTTACAGTGGAAACATTTCTAAGTTCTGATACTGGGTTCCGATACTCGATCACAAATTGCAAAGTGAAATGTAAAATGTGTGTAAGACTTGGGTGGCCCCATGTTGGGAAATGTGCCCTCTACCACAAACAGCCTTAACAAGTGTTGAGTCAAAATCCAGAGCAGGCCAGTGAATCTTCTTCTTGTTGAACGGTCTCATGCACATTATGGTATAAACTGTCATTATTGACATCGTCAAGATGCACCCCATCTCGTGAAAAAACCGATGTGGGAACATGCATCAGCTGACAATGTTGCCAGAAGCGAGTGCTCTCCGTAGATCCAGCTGCAGTGCCAATGTACATGTTGGCAAGGTCACAGCGCATGTCATACTGGATTGGAGAAATGTATCTGGGGGAAGGATGCCTGAAAATCTCACAGATAATCACACATGGGACACCAAACTCCTCCAAAAGCATGTCAACCATGTTCATCAGGTAAATCCCACCGTTTCAGGCCGCAAGTGTGGGTTACAAAATTTATTTCCCCTCGCTTTGCACAACCATGATGTAGGGGTGGAACAACCTGACAAATGTAATGCTGGGGCAGAATGGATCGTTGAACGATGGTATCTACTGCACCACCACTGAGCTCTTTGTACGCTATTTGGCATTGACCTGGGCGCATATTGTAGCAGCCAGTCCTCACGCAAAAATCCTCAAACCTCCAAATGAAGCTGTGGCCCAAGATCAGCACACGAGAAAGGTCACAATCGACACTGCCAGGCATAATGAATCGTCACCAGACTTGTGTACAGCACAGGTGAACTTACAAAAAGAACACTTACTTCTTTGTTTCATGCAAAAAGAACAGTACCTAAATACCCACCAAAACTGCGATAAAGAAAGATTTTGAAAATCGCCTATGAAAAAAAAGACTTTACGAGATGAAGGCACAATTGTATGTCTGCAGTGTCCGAGAGTGGGAGTTGAGACTTTGTGCATGGGGCTCCATGGGGTTGCCCATTATGCGTGAGGGAAACCAGGTGGGAAACACATAGGAATATCTACGTGCATAAAGAATGCTATTTGGCATAGCTTAGTATTTATTTTACTTGAGTCACCAAAAGACTTGATAGTAATGCCGGTAACATATATTCATTATAAAACAAAATAGCTAATGTTCCTGCCTCTGGGATGTTGCCCAGACTTCTGCACCACAGCTGCCAGCGCAGTTCATGGTCCTCCAACACTGTTGCCCTTGCTGCAACACGTGTTATCAAAGTGTACCTGCGTGTTTCGGGTGGTTGTTGCCCGGCCGGTGTGTTTTTTCACTGGCACCGCAGCGCCGCGAACGGATGCGACCGGAACCCTGCGGAATTTAAAAGACCCTTTCTTCACTCCTCTCCAAGATCGCTTGGCGGCCTGGCTTGTTCTCAGCTCGACGCTATGACGGCCCCCTCATTTATTTTCATAATATTCATTATCTATTTTGTTTTATAACGAATTAACTTAGAACGACAAGGTTATATAGTATAAGCACGCCAACGTTTTTTATTCATGTACATGGGCCAGCCACCCTACATTGTGTATTTGTACTAAACAGGCGGCATCATTGCTATTTTTTTTAATTTACGGCCGTAGCAATCTGCTTTTATGGGGCAACATATTATGAGATTTAATATATGAATGATACGCGCCGGCTGAATGTCGACAATATGAATATAAACATAGATTTTAACATGAATATTAACAGACACATACGCACACACGTAACCAAATAAATAAATAGGCTTTTTATCTGGGAGCCCAGTTCAACTGAAAAAGTCTGAATGTGATCATACACAACACTCGTCAGAAACATGGATAATTGCCAAAAAGCTGCTACTGAGTCACCTGAGATTCCACAGGTGCATTTGCTGCATAAATATTTCATTCTCATTTGTGCACAAAGCTTAATACATTGCCAAATAGTATCAGGGGTTTAGATGCATCTGTGTATACGGGTGTGAAGGCATCTACATTCATATACATTGCATGGTTTAACCTGTAACTGACTACAGGAAAAATATCAAAAAAGTAACGGCGTGGACAAAATAACTCCGTTCACCGGTTACAGTTAACCAGCTATAATAGTGCTATATTGTTATGTAGTGGCTACATTCCCTTCAAAACATAGTATCACAATCGCATTGAGCTAATACCTAATAAGTAACCAAATTATTGACCAATTAGTTGCAAACAGTTTAAACTCCGAAAAATACGTAAGTCAATTGTATTGGTACCCTGCTACCATACATGTATATTATAGTTCCGTTGGAATGAACTTGATTTTAACGACCTTCCCATGTTTTACCTCTATTACGAAATGTCTAGTAATTGTTTCTCTCGTCAGGATAACTCCCCCCATGAGAAGGACACATTCTCGACGAGCCATTATGTAGCTTGTGAAATGAACGCGGAAATACCAGTACCAGTGGATGCGAAACATTTGATTTTTACCCCTCGGCCTTCTGGCCGGAGGGGTATTGTCGTCATCTACGCGTCCGTCCGTCCGTCCACACCTTGTTAACGCCATATTTAGGAAAATACTTACTTTACAGCAACCAATTTTTTTTATCACAGGGGGCCTTTGCAGTGCTTCAGGTGCCTATCGAAAAGTAGGTCACTGGGTTACATAGTTAGGTCACAGTACTACATTAAAAAAACCGGTGTTAACACAATATCTAAACAAATATTAAATGTAGCTTCATCGGTTATTTATGACAGTTGGTCCTAAGGGTGCCTCAGAAGCCTATCGAAAACTAGGTCACCGGATACCATATTAACGTCACAGTGCTGCATTGAGGGAAGATGGCGTTACCATGTTATCTTCAAATCTAATTTTCTCATTGTAACTGCACAAATTATTGATGACAGTTGGTCCTAAGTATGCCTCAGACACCTAGTGGAAATTATATGTCACTGGGGCACACATTTAGGTCACAGTGCTGCATTGAAGAAAAATGGCCTTGCCATGATACCTCTGCTCATCGCATTTGCACCAAAGCTTTGTCATTAGGTCAAACAGAAGTAACCTTGACCTACCCAACAGTATTGTCGTCACCTATGGGTCCGTCCGTCCTGGCCGAGGGGTTTTCGGTCACTGATCGGTTTCGAGTTGTAAGGTCAAAGCCGTCCCATGCGTTCAAACTTTCTGCACACAGCAGTGCAGGCTGCTATGCGGGCACCGGAAAGTTGGACAGGCTGACGAAAATACCGAAGGATTTTTATGTTTATTTTACATAGTGCCTGACCCCTGCTGCCCCCACAAGAGGGACAGGCATGAGCTGCCCAGCATCACGCGTTGTGGCATGACAATCAGACACCTTTCGCTGGACCCGAGTATCGTTAGTACGCGGGTTGTTAAGGACAGGTAAGACACCAAAAATAAATCCCACTTTAGTCAATCCTAGCTCAAAATGTATTTACCTTAGGATAACATATCATATATGTGTGTACTCGTCATACTCCAAAGAATTTATATGTTCCGTATTTGGGTGTCTGTGATGTTAATTGTTGAATAAACAATTGAAAGTTGACCGCAAAGCATCCACCCCATAAATGTCGATATAAGTCACTAATTATTTGTGATAAACTCATAATTACACTTGTATCTTAATCCTGACATATTGGCAACAAAAAACGATCCTGCGATTTTTTATGTTTGGATTCGATTTTCTGTTATCCATCCTCAAAGTTTGACGTTTCAATTTTTCCTTTGATTTTCAGAATGTTCATTTTCTTCATTTCATAGAAAAAGAACGAAGCAAAATTTAGAAAATCGCTGAATACTTTTTGCAGTTCAGACATTAAAGAATCCAAAGCCGTTAACCGGATTAAATTTCGCCCAGCCGTTTTCTTGGAATAGCCGTTCTTAGGTGGGGCTCTCGTCCTATTATCCTTTCTGAGAAAACAAGCTTCAAAGCCCTTTGATGTTGATCATTTGCCTCTGAAACAATACCATTTGCTCAAGTTGAGTAGATATTTGTACAAAACGTAGCAAACATCGCCCCTGAACATTTGGGGAGGTTGTCAATCAATTCTTGGCCAATCACATGAATAAAAGAGCCTTCTAGGTACGGAAAACATTATTCAGCGATCTGTCAAACGGCGATAGTGACAGTCTGGTTTCAAAGTGTGACGTCATGGAGGCGGCCCTTCCGACCCCCTGACCTCAAGCCTGGCAACGAAAGTTGTGTTGCCTTGCTTCGGTGGGGCGGCCTGCGGCCGCTCGTGGTCAGTGTACGGATGGTGGGTTTGGTCTTCCGCCCCCTGCCTCTTCGCCCCGTTTTTGGGGATAGTGTTTTATTGTATTTACTTGTCTCCTACCTGTATACTTTATGTAGTTAGCTTGTTAGACTTATCTTTACTACACTTTACTTAGTTAGCTTGTCATTATTAAAGTGTGTGTGTCAGCACACACTTTTCTGTTTTTCTAGGAATTCTTTCTTTCTTTCTCTCTTTCTTTCTTTACAGGCAAATTTGTCCGACATTTCATTTGAAAAGTATAACACGTAGAAACTCCAAACTTGGCACAATAATACTTCTATAGATAAAGTCTGGCCTTTTTATAATGAGAGGTCACGCTTGTCAAAATTATGCAAATGAGGGCTAATTAAAGTTTTAAATCTTCAATATCTTACATACAGTCCATTCCACCTAACTTGAGCTCTGGGGGCCGTCTCATTAGTTGTGACCACAGTACTGGTGGGCCAAACAGCCTATCACTGACCTCTTTGCCCTGCCACTCAACCCGGCTGCTATAATTAGTGGTGTTTGTAAACAGGTCCACATGGGTGCTGCTGTAGACATTTATATGGGTTTTATTTTCACTTTTGTAGCCTCAAATAATTGGATTTTTTACAAAATAATCCGGGTGCAGGGACACCATTTTACTGTGGAGCTGGCCCTGCTATGTGTCTGCCACCCCATCGAACACACATGACTAGTGACAGTGAATGATTGGTACCAAATGGCCAGCTTATTCCAAAGTCCTGGCAAGTGTAACCACATCAAAATAAACCCAACCCTTTCCTCCTTAAGTTTATGTGTATTTTATTTACCCCAATAGATTTCACTCATAATCTAGAGCCTTTATCAACATCGTAAGACCTGTGGGACATTTTTACAGGGGTGTCACATCTCAATTAAACTGCAAACAAGCCATAATCCTGGTATATATTTTACACGATGTGACATCAAAATGACCCTTTGAAAATGCGGCATCCCTGGACTCATTCAGGACAGAAGTCTTCATTTACTGTCGGTAAAATTTGTATCAAAGGGATATACTGAGTATTCTTATCTTTTAAATGAGGGGGTTCTGATTTAAAATTTCTCACAATCATAATAGAATATAATATCTGCTCATGATTTGTGATATTCTGACCTTTTTTATTTGTTTCACACATTGTATTAGCAATGCAAATTTGAAAGAATTAGCAAAGAGCATATCCTTTGGGTTCATCACTGAATGAGTTAATTTTGTCATATAAACGTTGGCTGTATTGATTGAATAGCTATGTCTGTTTGGTAATTTAATTATAAGTTAATGTTTTCTTTCTGGACACCAGTCAGTTCAGTGGCTGTTAAAGAAAACATTTTGGGCTACATTATTTATATACAATTACACAGTCCAGGAAATGCTCAAGATCCCTGCTCATGCATTCTATCACTTTTATTTCCTCATGCCTGGGTTTCGATAAAGTATTATTATGTACGTAGGTATCGTTGATCAGGGTGTCAGTTCCCCCCCCCCCCCCGCCTGTCTTTGGTGTGAAGGACCACTGGGTTAATCCATCGCAGCACGGCCTTTGAAGTTTGAAGGGACATCGTCTGACGATTCCCACTCCTCCTGGAACATTTAACATCTCCTTTCATTAGAACGTAAAACAAGCAAGAATATCTATCAAGTAAACCACTAAGGCTATGATATGTTACCATGTTTGCATCTTTTCCCTGCCCACAAGCATACTTTCGGCATGCTGCCTTATTTCGCATTGCCACCCTGATACCACTCTCTTTTTGCCATGGGCCGTTGCTACCTGCAGCCACGTGACAGGCTGTTAAGTATGATTGACGGGTGGCATTGTTCCGTTTGGTGGCTGAAAACCAAAAGAATGACACATGGACGTTCCGATGTCCACATGCATGTGTGTTTTTTGGCGTTTTTCTCATATTTCTACTTTAGTTAAAAGCTCGAAATTTGACAACTAATAGAAGGGACATTCATCTTGTAAAAACCGCTAAAATTTTAAAATCGGCCATGCAAAGGTTTTTGGTGTCTTAAGTGTCCTTAAAAATGGGTTTCCCCGAGAAGTCACCCGTGACCCACCTGGTTCAAACCACCACGTGTGCAGACGAGGAGCCAACGCGGCATATATGAATCATATGAAGAAAGCAGTAAATTATACTGCTTTTTTAATTGTATGTCTTCAAATACCAAGTCACATTTTAAATTGATCATGTAAGACTTGTGAAATGATACAAACAACCAAAAACAGGTGCGAAGTAGTGTTACCAAAATATAAAATAAAGGCATGGGGGTCCTAGGAACTGGTTGACTCTTGTAACACAACTTAACCATGGCTATTTTTACTTCCTCTTGAGGTTTAAGTTACGTTACCGTTCTTGGCACTACGGAAGAACACACTTTCTTGCGTTCTTGGCCAACGGAAGGACGCGAGATCATGATATCTGTGTTGTCTGACCAGATGATATGGTCTATCGATTAGAATTATTTCATTGCTCATTCTGCACATGTTCATAATGACATCGAAGTGATCTATGTAGCAAACGCATGTTCCATGTATTTCATAGAGATTTTTTATGATCTTCAAGTATATACATATATATATATATATATATATATATATATATATATATATATATATATATATACATATATATATATATATATATATATATATATCCCTCTATTTTTGCACCCTCATCTGTGGAAAATGAGCAGAACAAAGTTTACACCATCTATCGACGACAGAAATATATTGCGGAAGTGTATGAAAAAGAAAGAAAGAATATTTGGTAAAACATTGTCTCTTTTCACACACCGACAAATGTATGTATGTATGTATGTATGTATGTATGTATGTATGTAGGTATGTATGTATAAATTATTTCCGCCTGAGCGAAACCGTTGTGCCCATAGCAAGCAGCACGAATTATATTCCGATATCAGAATTTAGAATAGGAAGATCGTAGAGCAGACTGTATCAGGAACATACAATTGTAAACAATGAATTTCCAAAGCGATAAGTGACCAATGGAAAATTATGCCTACTTATTTTAAATTTTTGTATGAAAATGGGAAACATCATCCACCATGGATCCTTGACAGCCATGTTTTTCTTAACTTGCATTGCTGAGCGCATACTTCATTCTATGATTGCACTTATTACTTCGACCTCAATGATAAAAGGAAGCATTTCCTATGCAAACAGTTTGAATTTATCAGTGTAGACCCTATATATTCTGCCACTTTTCCTTTATTAAAAATGCACCACAGTTGATAAACAACATGTGTACATAAGGTATCATATACAAATTGAAAAATCAGTGCAAAAATGATACCTCGTATGGCGAACGCCATTGCGCTATCGACACGTCTCAGTGAAATTGCACCTGTCATGGATCATTGACCGGAAAATCCCTCGCTGGGGTCTGCGGCCGCGTTCTCGAAAAACTCGGGAGTTGCGAAAGGTCTCTATTATTTTGGTCATGCGCGATCGTCAACCCCTGAGAGGCTGGGAAAAGGACTTCGTTAACTTGCTGCTGTGATAGGCTACACATTTGCAGAACACGGCATCAGTTTTCCCCGTTACTTAACAACAGTAAGCTGAAACTCGTCATACACTGAATAAATGGTGCACATTTGCGTGTTGAAACCATTGAAACCAAACTGCTTGGAGTTTCTTGATAAAAAACGCGCACCTGTAATCTGTGTAATTTACGTGTCTATGTATGCCCGATGATAATTCTATATTTACTGATAAACAAGGATTCCAGGTTACACAGTCATGCATGCATGATGATGATGATGATGATGATAATAATAATAATAATAATAATATGACTGAGGCAAGCAGATGCATTACACCAGCCCCTTAGAAATATTGCTTTTTGTGCAAGAGTTTAGTGCTCAAATCGTATGCATCCAAAGACTTTGATTCTCGTTTTAATTTTCAGATTAATAAAAAGTGAAAGCGTCTGTAACAAATTGGTATCGGAATTTTGGTCAAAATGTATATTTTTGAAAGGTTTTCTCGAAACAAAACCGGAAATAGAAAGAAAATTGTGTTTCAATTTGATTACTTTGTTAAGCGGTCCGAGATCTGACAGACAAGAACGATATAACGAAGATAAATTGGGGATTATGTTTTTGAGGCCTAATTCCAATAACGAAACTTGCAATACCAAAAAGTACACTTTAGTAGATACTTTCAACAGATATTAACCCCAAAAGAAAAGAGACTGAGGACTATCATCGCTTAAGAAATTAACGGCCCTCATGCAAAGTGGTGTAAATCGATTAGTGGGAATGTTGTAGCATACATGACCTTTATAAGTTAATCAAATCGCATAATCAAAATTGGATACATCGCATTCACTTTGAGCATCAGAACATTTCAATCCTTTGATTCCGTATTACTTGACAAGTCCTGCTCGTCTAAATTGCTGTAACGGTTTCGGATTCAAATGAAGATTTATCTGTCAAGTACCAGCATGCCCCAGTGTTAGATACAGAATCGCGTCCATCCCCGTCGAACAAACCTGTTGAGCCACCTTTAACGCCGCATTAACATGATTAAAGATATTATTGCCTTTTTTCATAGACATATATTTGAAACAGCTACTCTGCCAACGGTATTTCTAGGTTCTCGTATCTCTCATTTCAGCGGGGATGCATGAAACAAGAAAAAGAATTAAAAATAGTTTACGGTGCCTTGACACCATTCTGGTCTTAAATGGCTGAACCACCACACATAAACATAAACTTCCAATTCTGAATTAGAGCGTTTCATAATCTACATAAACCAATAGGGTAGACAGTTTTACATGATAAATTGTTGACAATTTTACCACGTATATGCACGTGCTGAGAGAAAATTGATGTGTGAAGGCTGCATGGCACTTACGAAAGCCGGCCCCTTTGTTTCTATTATTCCAGTGCTAAAATTAAACAATTTTGAAACATGGTCATGGCGCATCGCAACACAAAACAAGCAAGCAAAATTGCACCTGTTAGAAATTAAATTGTAGCATGACATGCTCCACAACATAAACAATGTTTCGTCACGATATGACGACAACGAATATAGAATATATCAACGTCATTACCACCCACTGGTGAACATGTAATTGTTTTAAATTTGCAACCAACCACAAACGTGCATTTTAACTGAAGAAAGTCAAGGTGCAAGTGCAACTTTATCGCAAGCTTTAAAAAACAATAAGGTTTCTTGCACAGACGGGCAGATGAAAAGCAAACAGCAGTGACTCCTGGCGACAGGTTGCAATCTTATCGACATTTTTCATGACAGGACCAAAGATGTGGAAACTACCTTTTCATCAAAGTCACAGAATCACGTGTATGTGATAGAAACAAAGATATAAAACTACCAAATGCAACTATCAAATGATCTGTTTTTATTGTTCTTTCATGACACATGCTTGCAGCAAATTCTAGTAATGGCATATAATGTATAATTGAGATAATAATTTAGAACTGGAGACAAAATGTTTTGCCGAAGAGCCTTTTGCATGAACACAAAATTATGAAGTGATTTACTCGATGTTTTACTGTTATATATCGTTTTGACATAACGAAACAATACAATGTAGTCTTTCACATACATTTTTACATATGCTTTCTCCAGATGGCGCTACAACAAACCTTTTACCTGCGTAATGATCCATATATGAAATTTAAGTCAGCATAAATATTAGTGTAAATGCTACAATTATATTATCAGCTACAAAAGGAAAGAAGGCTGAGTACGTGGGTAACTTGTGGTGTAAATTGTCACAGATTCATATGAGATTAATCAGTAGTGTACAATAATTTGCCTGGAGTTTTCTGACATTCTGTTGAATGGGGTTTGTTGAATACATTTACCGCACCCCTGTCAGAATATAAAACAGTGATCCAATCTCTTATCCCTCCCTTACTGTTCATTTACAAGAGTCACAGTCAGTTTCCGGGAAGGGACCCTCCACCGCAAAGGGTCTTTGCCCGCTTTGTAGACACTTTGCAAAACTACATTGAGCGGGGCCGTTGTTGTGGAGTTCTCTTTCTGGATCTGAAAAAAAGCGTTCGACACTGAGAACCAGCCTATCCTGCTTCATAAACTAAAGAGCTATGCTGTCTCCAACATTAAGCATGAATGCTTTGAGTCATGATTTTCGAATCAAAATCAGCATAGGGTCGTAGATGGCAAATTGTCTAAATAGCTGAAGATCTAGATTTAATTCCGCCCTTTCCAAAGTAAACATTATCCCGGACCCATCCGGTGCCTGTTCTTACCCCTCTGAGGATTTTACGCACTTTTTTCACCTGTCCAAATGTCATTTTTCAGAGATTGCCTGCAAAACACTCTATTGTTCCGCGTGTCTGAATGCGCTCCACGGATAGTGGAGCGCCCACACAGTAACGATAGCATAACTTAGTCTGTCTAAGCAGGCAAGTTCAGAGAAAGACATAATTCAAAACTGATATCTCTATAATTAGCCTGGGGTTAGCCTTAACCTTATTTTTCATATTGATAGTGATAAGCTAGCTGACATATTCCTCTATGGCAATATTGGTTTATCTGATCATCAGAATATTAAAATATATGAAGCTTTTCAACAGTTCATTATAGATACTATGCGCCTCTATGACTAAATTTTCTGTAATTTCAATGGTCAGTGGTTCTGATTGGATTTATTCGTGTTACATTTTCCTTCAGAGCAGCTGAACACTGAGATTTCCGTATTGGTCTAATATTGTGTCCATTAATCCTACATAATATGAAGGGTGTTGACAATATGCTCTTGCTTAAATGCTGATAAATGTTTTGGTAGCAATTGTGCTGTCCTCTGCATCATGTATCTAATATGTGTGTGTCTCAATGTTCTGCAGAGACCAACTTATTAGTCATTTCGATGTACCATAGGGTCATCCAAAGGAAATAAATATGTTTAAATTAGAAATCATCTGCGGAGTTTTCCAGGGGTCAATTTTGGGCCCGCTCTTCTTTATCCTCTACATTGATGAGTTACCAACTGCTGTGACCAACTGTAACATTTTATTATACGCAGAAGACACTGCTGTCTACTTTCCAACAAAGAAAATCGCTTAGATTGAAAAAGTTCCGAGTAACGAAATTGTTGGTTTAAATATATTTTATTACAACACAATTGGGAAACAGGGCGGAGCCCTATATAAATCTCTCTTGTACATACAAAAGTACAGGGTAAGTTCACAAGAGACCACAAAAGTTATTAAGACTAATTGAGGATTAACGTCACATAACCAAACAGATAGATGGCAAAAGCCTGTACATGATCTAGAAAAAGACCAAGACAATACGTCACACAGAAAAGCAGTTGGGGCATTAGCTTCCCATGTATATATACATATAAGGTAAATATATAGTAAGTACAAACTTAATTTACAATAGTAATATCGTATCAATTGGTGACTTGCAAACACATTTCATGATATCTGTCCCCTCGCGTAACAAACCCAAGTCTACCTGTGTCATTAATATATTGATGGACAGCTTGGAAAATCATTTCATTTTCATTGAAGGTACATTTATTTGACCCAAATAACAGTGTCTGAACGATGAAGGAAGCAAAAAACCGCAGAACTTTCCTTTGTAAAACGTCCTGATGTGTGATATATTTATTACATTCACAAAAAATAATGAAATGCATCTTCATTGGCACTTCCTCTGGAGCAAACAGGGGAGGCTACAAGACCTTTTCTAAAAAGACGAGAATTTAGATTGCTGCGTGCGAATTCTGGCATGGGCTGTGGATAGCCTCCTGTCACCTATATAAAAGAGTTTATTATTGACCTTTGCATTACGATTCAGTTTTGCTCGGAACTCTTCACAGCTTTCAGCTTTCCTAATATTGATGGGCAGTTCATTCCGTAACCCAATTATAGAGGGGTTGTTGGAATTTCAGGAAAGATTCCACGTGACTTTAAGCGTTGACTGGTAGGTTCTGGTAGTAAATTTCTTAAATATTGAGGCACATCACCATAAACTATTTTGTAGAAATGAATGAGCTTAGCCTTCCTTCGCCGTTCAGAAAGTGTTTCCAAGCCTACTTTGTCATAAATAAGATTGTGACTTGTGCCTCGAGTGGCACCAGTTATGACCCTTGCTGCAGCCAGCTGTACATTCTCAAGCTGATTGGATTGGGTGGATGTGCAGCCATCCCAAATAACGGAACCGTACTCTAATGTTGGTCGTATAAAACTGAGATACAAAATTTCCAACGATTTCCTACTCAATCGATATTGTAAAAAATTTAAGATCTAACCATTTTCATATTTTTACTAACCAAACCATCAATATGACTTTTCCATGTCAGATCAGATCTACTGATTAAACCCAAAAGTTTGTGTTCAGTTACATTGTTTAAAGTTTCGTCGATAAAAGTCAAGTCAGGGTAATTTAATGGTACACGCTTCTGGGAAATGATCATACTTTTGGTTTTATTAGGGTTAAAGGTAACAAGCCACTTGTGGGATTGGTGTTGGCCATTTCCTGTAGATCTATGTTAAGTGAGTCCGTGGCCAAAGTTGGGTTATCTACTTGGATGAAAAGGGTAGTGTCGTCAGCAAATAAGCGGATTGGAGACTGCACAATATTGACAATATCATTAATAAAGATTAGGAACAATAAGGGGCCTAGAACTGACCCTTGGGGTACCCCAGCTCGAACACTACCCCATGATGATTCACTGACTTGGATGACGACTCGTTGCTTCCGATCATTTAGATAGTCTTGAAACCACAATAAAAGGGAGCCTCTGACACCAACCTTTTCCAATTTGTGCAACAACCCAGGATGACACACACGATCAAAAGGCTCGGATACTGTCACAAAAGAATACTCTAACATCTTTTTGACGTTCGAGAACTTCACAAAATTTGTGGTACAGAAAAAATTAGTTGGTTAATCGTGTTGTCCCGTGGTATAAACCCAGACTGACACTCTGAATTTGTAGAATTGTCACGAAAATAATTAGACACATGTTTGAATATCACCCTTTCAAACACCTTGCTTACACAGCTTAATGGGGATATAGGTCTGTAGTTACAGCATAAACTAGCACATCCGTGCTTGAAAACAGGTATAAGATGAGCTTTTTTCCACTCGGATGGAAAAATATTACATGTCAACGATAGGTAGAACAACCTTGAAAGTGATTTGGCAATAATTGGTGCGCCCTCTTTCAGCAGGCGCGGACTGATCCCGTCCGGACCAATCGCTTTGGAAATGTCTAGATTCAACAAGAGGCTCTAAACCTCGCCCTCATTGTAGAAACATGCTCTAAAGGAGGCAAAATCGTTATCTAGGATATCCGACGGTGAATAATTAGAGTCGCCAACTCTACACTGGGAGATGAAACAGTCGTTTAGGATTTGTGCCTTAGTGTCATTATCAGTAAATGTTGTTTTGTCGGGGAAAAATGCGGGAATTTCAGTGGATTGGGGTTTTTTTGAGAAAAAACTTTACTGTAAGCCACCAGCTTTTATTTTTCTGCCGGATATTTTGGCTAATTGTTTCTTCAAGTTTACCATAATAGTTCTCTTCAGCATGTCTTACGTCGTCAATATATTTGTTACGGAGTTGCCTAAAGTAAGCCCAGAGAGATGTTGATTTTTTTTTTTTAGTTCTGGTCTGTAAATGGTTTAGAAGGAACAACAAATTGATTCTGAATGCCAAAAGTACTAACTTATTCTCTTTGGGACCCCAGATAAGGTGAGAAATGCAAATATAGTTTAAATTAAGATCTTCGACATAATCACTGAACACGTAGGAAATTTCAAACACCTTGGTGGTATTTTGGTGTCATACGTGTCTCGCCAAACACACAGAGTAACTGCAAAAATTACTGCTATGGGTGGAGTGACAAACTGCTTGCCCGGTGATTTAATGTTCACGTTCTACAAATCCCTTGTTCGTTCTCATTTTGAATGCTATGACATCACCTAGGGGTCTTTTGTTCTATATGCTTCTTAGGTAGACCCCAAATGATACAGAACAGCGTTCTTCCAATCATCAATAAAATGGACCGTTAAACTTCTATAGAGAAACTACACAACATAATATTCCAACCCTGAAATAAAGACGCAATATCCATCTCCAAATTTTAATGCAAAAAATGTTTCGCAATCGGACTCCAAAGCACACCATCTCGAAATTGAAACATATTATGTATAAATTGCAGTAAACTGTTTAAAAACGTACAAACTGAAGATTTATACGATGACACTTTGGCGATGTTTCATGACGCTATGTTTTCACAACAATTATCTATCATGTAAAAAGTGACAACCAGTCTTTCATATGCATTTTCGATTCAGCTTCTACATTTTTGCATATTTCGGCATCCAATTTTTAGCAAACCGTACCATATGATGCAAGTTTAAAAGATTGTCTCATATTTTAAATATTTGTTGTTGCTATCTATGAGATACAGATGTTTGAAGTTGCACTCATGACACATCAAAGGAAATTTACTTTTAACTGGCTGTGATGACCAAATGGATCAATATATATAATAAAATGTGATACGTTCTTTAATTTATTCCATAAGCATAAGTTGGTTGCAGATATGTGGTCAGTATGTTCAAAATTAAATGACTCAGGACTTATTTATTTGACCAAATACATGTACAAGTGAATAATGATGAAAAAACCTTAACTTAGTCGCCGTCACGGGGGCCACCCAGTTCTATTAACATGAGTGCTTAATAATCAAATGACTGGATGAGCTGAATCGATATTTGTGGTGCATTATGATTATCTTTTTTGCAATTTTTATGTGAAGATAACCATCATCCAACATTATTAAATTGTTATAAACAGAATTGATAGCTTTCAGAAAATACTTAACCATACTTTAAAATCTGAATTTGGTGTTATATATAACAATTTGTGAAAGCCACTACCACCCTAACGTATATCTTTAATGACCATAAAACAATTCAGGAGTAAGAGATGAAAAGCCAGAATGAAGCAGTACTTGCACTAAAGTGACCCACCCCAGACTGCTTTGCTACACCATCTGTATGGTTACACAAAGAAACTGCAGAAACGTGTTGATCTGGTTATACTCGCTGCAGTTGCACCGCCTTCCCATCTTATTTTAATTATGTTCCAGATTTAAAATTTGAATTGGTCCTGATTATTGTTTCTTGAAAAAAAAAAAAATCTGTTCTGTGCTCAAAAGGTAGAATTTGGAAACAATTATCTATTAAAGTCTTGGAAATATTCAAAATTAAAATTGCTCCTAGTAAGCATAAATTAAAATGCATCAACTTTTATTTTGTATTCACTAGATGCACAATAGTCAATAACAGGTGTAAAACTTGGAATCACATTTCTGTCTATCACAGTCTGAAAAATTTTCAAGATTAAATATTTAAAACGCCTCTTATTAGCATAAATTAAAATGTAACAACTTTCATACTGTAATCATAAGATGCACAATGGTCCATAGCATAAGGGTAACACTTGGAATCACATCTGTAGCTGTAATAATTTTGAAGATATTCAAGATTTAAAATTTTAAATGACCCTAATTTGTATATTTTTCTTTGTAAGAAAGTAAGAATGACTGCTGGCACACACACACACACAAAATAACTGTTCATCAACACACATTTTGTAATCTGTGTAGAACATATCTACGCCAAATATATTGTGGCGATTTTTTTAATGTCCATCGTGCGGTTTTCAGCTTCATGTCCAACATCACTCTTTTTACGCTTGCCATTTTTTCTTGAAAAACAGCAAAACAAATGTTGTATACTGTTGCCATATTTAGGAATGACGACATAAACAAATGGATTAATTGCAGCGTTTGCGAGAAGGATGCGGAAAGACATCTGTACCCACGGGAAGGATAAGCTGGCGTCAAACCATCCAAGAAACAGAATGACCTAAAACAGACAGGGAGAATAATTGTGCTGTAATACCAATTTTCTGCTAAAGTCATGCTTCGTGGGATGGTCCAGTCAGTCTGGAATTGTGCTTGATACGTCATTTGATATCTTTTAGCTGTTACATAGCTGCAACATGTACACAGTATTTCCTTTTAAAGTCAACATTGCTTCTTATATATGACGCAAATATTCTGCATCAGAGCTTCTACATATGCATAGCTAGTACACATACACATTGAAAAAAATATGAAGAGCTGCTTCATATACTTACTATGACAAGCAGAAGAAAACGTCGGGTGGTGATGTAGCAGCTATATAGCCGCTATGTAACGACTACTTACAACTCTCGCTTGGGATGCCATCTGCGGTATTTGACAATGAAATTGGTAGCAAACACTTTGGCTTTACATGACATGTAGCTACTGGTACTGTCTCACATAATTCAGCTGTTCCCAAACTTACCTTCAATAGAGTACACATGCATTCTCACCAGCAGTTGCCAGTTCTTGTTTGGACATTGATGCTTACATGAATAATCCGACTTGGCGTTTACAGATTGGATCATTCGATACCTTTTCAGCAAACTGCCCTTCCCCACACCATATGGTACGGGGGGGAAATGGTGTCACAGCTATCTACTGATATTCCTTCAGGCCACCATTTTATTTATGTCTGCTGTGTATGTACATTATTAAACTATATGTATGGATTAAAATAGGTAAGAGAAGGACAGGTAAATCTGTGTCATCTTTAACAAGCACTGCATTGACCTGCGTGGCACATTCTATTGCTGTCAACACCAGAAGATAATTGGCATCAGCATCGGCATTACGTGCAACACACCTTAGTTTTTTGGAGACGTCCACTTAATTGAAGAACCTTTGCATGTTTTTGTTATCGGCCAGGAATATATCTTTTTCCTATTTCACATATATGTTGTTATCATATGTAATGATAGCACCCATTTTGTGTCCAAAATAGCGTCGGTGTGTCATGGCTTGGGTGGATGGGTAAATGTATTGCTTTGTCACATAGTCAGTGTAGAGGTTACAGGCATCTTTGTGTATTTGAACGTACCACTTGGCCAGGGAGCGCAATTTGTAAGTGATAGTGTGTCAATAAGATAATGCACAAGTTCCTGCAGTGGAGGAGTGTTTGCATGTCAATATTAACCTGATTCCACAAAGCCTAAACTAGGAGAGACTGGGTGGGGGGAGGAGCTTCCGTGAAATTGGGGATTGGGAGATAAGAGAGGGATTGTGGATAGCTGCACTGTACATTCTGGAAGAACATCTCTGTGTCAGATACTGCTCTGCTGCGGGCATGTGCCACTGGAGAAGGAGCTGCAAATCAATATGTATTTGCTGCTCATCTACACTGACTCGGTGTACATGGGCTGACTGACGGGCAATTTAGTTGTCATACTTACAGTCTGAGCTTTATTCCCCCAAAATACTCCTGTATTCTCTCACCCTTCATAGAAGAAAAGAATATTGAAGCTTACTACTTAATCTTGGTCAACATTCACAGCAGAACGTGCAATGATGCCACATTATTGGAAGCATCACTGAAAGGACTTTTTTCCAGCCCATCCACAATTAACTGAGTATGTATCATGTCATGACTTTGGCGAGCTTGAGGGGCGTCTTTGCCGTACTGGCCATGATCACATCCGGGCCCTATCAGGCCTTGCAAGGCTCTGTCAGTGTCGGCACAGATAGTCATTGCCAACAACCAGACATTGGTGTTCTGCTATGTCTCAGTCGTGAGTTAGTCCTCAATTAGACTTCACACTATGCACGAAAACTTACTTAATTACAAGATCCGCTCTGAAGTCAATCCACTAAACAGCACAGCACCCCACTACATAAATCCCGATTCTGCTGCTGCACTGCTGGATAGTCTTGTCTAAGTTTATATGTGTGCTCTAAATACCTCTTAGTTGTTTTTTATTAAGACAGGGTCCAGCTGCAGACAGAAAGGAAAGTATATCAGTCCATGACTTCAGATGAAGACTCCACAGAACTGCAGTTCTAATACCTACCATGGAACGTTGCCTGAGCGCCAATTTATTTTTATTTCACCTACAATCTGATTCTGCAACATCACTGACAACCAAAGCACCATTCAGATGATCACTCAGTGAAGTGGGGGCTTCTTTCATCAACTTACAATCAGTTACTACCCCTGAGAAAAACATCTCAGTTTTGTAGGATCTCATCTTGCACAGATGTTGTATTACGTATAATGTTCACACTCACCTCAGTTTCAATGCTATCAGTGTTTTTTGACAGATCATACAGAGAAGGGAAACGACACCTTGAATGCTCTGGCTGCAGTGATAGGGTTGAGTGCAGCATCCGGATGAAAATGGCCACACAGAGCCGAATAGGGTATCAGACATGCGCATTCACTTTTAATTCATAAATTATTCCCTTCACCATAGGCATTTCGTATAATTCATAAAATAGTATGTAAAAAGCCACGTTGTCTGCTCTGTGGTTTGATGAACTCGATATACAGCCAGAATTTGGATTAAAATAATAAAGAATAAAAACACATGTATAATTACCCGTGAAGGTCACAACAATTTTAATTAAAACTCCCTTTGCATCATTTTATGAATACTTGGATACATTCACAATAGGTAGAGGAAGGCTTTTGTCTGTGTTGCTGGTCTATAATATGTGACAACGTAAGGTTCCAATTTAAGTTGAACAACCTATCTAAGAATACTATTTGATTGTTTCTTTTCTCAGTGCGTACACGGAATCAAGTTGACCTTTGTGTAGGTTCATCTTCAGGACAGTCATTCTATACTAATACTTTTGGGTAATCAGGTTTATACTGGTGTCCTTACTCTGGGAAGGTTTGTGAAACATGTTGGACAGTTTCCTTCACTGCCAGAAAGCTCATCTGTGTGCAGAATCTACCTGTTCGAAAGATGACCTTTATGCAGCTCATTTTCAGGAGGTTCACTTTCACACTCTGTGCGCTCCACTGGTAAAGATATCTGACTCAGAGCCAATTTCGCACAGTCAAAATAACTGACGCTAGTTTGAATTACCAGTAAGATTTAATTAATTTTTTAGTACTCACCACTGTTGGTACCCTACACAATATGAATAATATGGTAGCGGCAGAAAATGACACAGCAATACGTATTTCATTTTGAGAATTTTGCATCTGGCTGGATTTCGTCATCTTCCATAGCTCCTGAAAGCAGCAAGGATAGGTTAAAGTGGTACAAGTCGTACTAACGTTATCAAATACTCGTATACATACTTTCATACCCTATCTGGCCAGAGCATAACCATGGTGCTGGAGATGATATATCACATTATGATAATATTTCTAGCCAGTCATTCAGAGCTGGATATAAGTCTCTTAACGGTCGATGAACTTTGTCTTCATCTGTGTCCATGTAGAGGTCATTATGTTTATATTATTACAAAGATGCCTAACCGGTTTAATATTGTGCGATAGAGATGTAATTTGAAACGGTAATTCTTTGATTGTTTTTCTACATTGATTTTGTTCCAAACCGCCAAGAATAACATCATTATGCCATGCAAATTCCAATCATTTTTTACACATAGGCGCTCCGTTTGAAAACGCTTCCTTTCACGGGAACAAAGGGGAGGTCAATATTTACCCTCCGTGTCGGGGTGGTGGTGGTAGAGCTCAGAATGTTTGGATTGGGTACCATCGTGTTTTGGGGCCTCCCTAAAAAATGATAACATTTATTCCCCCCCCCTTTTTTTTTTTCACCAAGATCCGTTATCCCGTTTAGCTTTAAATAGGCCTACTTTATAGTGGGTGCAACCCTTATTGCGTATATACATTATATGGCAACTCGGAATGCTGTGAAAAGTTCTATTCGATTTTACTTCTCTAAAATTTGGACTGAGCTTTACTTACTGGTGACAAATTCTCAAACAGTGGTGGAGCTATGGCACGTCCATTCTCGATTGTAAACTTTACAAAATTCCGACCCTAACTAACGATGAAAGTGCCAACTCTACGGACATAGAGAAGTGTAGGGCTCTCAACATGTATTTTGCCAATCAATGCAAGCGCCAGTCTGATGATATTCTTTTACACTGCCTGATTTTGTCATGCGGCAACGATCCGAGAGTCCTTTAATACATGTTTTGCATGTGGTCCTGACGATGTAGGTGACAATCTTCTAAAACTTATGCTCCTGCTATTTCACATTCACTGATTAAAGTATTCAACTCTGCGTCTCAAAGCATATTCCCCTCACCCTTGCAAAAGATCGAATCTGTTTTTTTTTCTTTTTTGTTTTGATTTGTAAATATTGTGAGGTCATCTTGTTGAACGTTTGTTAGAAGAGAACAAGAAAACTTCCCTTTGATTGGCCAGTGTTTACCACCCAAGCTCTACGAAACAGAGCACACGTGGAGTGTGTCGAATGGCACCGAGATAATTTCTGGACGCCTAATGCTGTAGAGAATTTCAATATCTATATGAACTTGTTCCCTGCGATATTACATTTACTACTGGGCATCTATTAAGAACTCGCATGGATTTGTGCCAAATTAAATTTACTACGAAACGCTTTGGTGAATCTTTTCGTCCCTCTGATATAATAATAATAATAATAATAATAATAATAATAATAATAATAATAATAATAATAATAATAATAATAATAATAATAATAACAACGCACCACATGCAGGGTATGGCCCCCGATGCGTCAAAAGTACATATGAGTAATTACCAATCATATAAATACCCGCCACTTATTTCGGACCTGTATGCACTATCTGGCCAACCTTCTCCACTAATCTCCGTCTTTCACCCAACATATGCCCTTGGCCCCTCTGCCCATGCAGTGCTGCTTATTTATTCATAGCCCGAGGGCAACTTCAGCGTCAGATACAATAGTCCTATTCAGGGCCCCACCGTCGCCAACAACTGGTATCTTCAAGGCATTGTATTGGAAATATTTGGCGCATATGGCTCAATCTGTTGTCCAGATTCAAGTTTTATGAATAAATGGAAATTCAAAATATGCAATGCACCAAATTGTATTTTATGTATCGCGTCAGTGAAGACCTTTGTATTGTGCTGTACCGTTAACAATGACGGAAAGACTGCTATCGCCTGATTAATAACAGATCTATTTGCTCTACAGAGATCCAAATAACATAATTCATAGCAGTTCCATAAAAATCCCACTTTCAGTACTTATCGATAATGGCAGTCCACTGTTGATGCGTTTCGAGCGCAAAAGGTTGCGGCACACTTTGGCGAAGTATCACGTATTGTAGCGTTTCGAGGTGTGATTTGCATACGTTTTGATAAATTGTGCGTTTCTTTGCATTTCTTTAGGTGTTGCGATCTTGCGTGGCCAAATGCGTTTTCATGCGTTTTTTTGATGCGTGTTGATGTGTTTCTTTTTTGGCGGGGAAAGCTGGGCGTCTCGTTGATATGGTTACACGCAGTTACATGCGGTTTCATGTGTTTGCACACTTTCATTGGCGATTTCAGCCGTTGTTTAACTTTCTTATGTTTTTTTATGCATTTCAGTTGTGCGTTTTGGTGCATTTTCTAAAATCCGCTCATAAACTTTTGAGCATGCTAAAATAAGCTTGCAAAACCGCGTGAAAACATTCGTGTCTTGCGCTTACATGCAAATCAACTCGATCCAAACAGATATAGAGGAATTTTTGGAACAGCTGTTTGTCTAAATTGTTTTGTTCCATTTTAAATAGACATCAAGAATTTTACAAATGAAAGAGAATAAAATGACCAGTATCAAATTGGTTTTGCCGGAAGATCAAGAACGCATGACCATATTTTCTCGCTTCGTACTCTAATTGATAAACATCTTAAAATACTTGGAAAAATAAATTTTTGTATATCTGTTTCATTGGCTTTTAAAGGCATTTGATTTGGTATGGCATGAGGGATTACTGTAGAAATTGCTGACTTATGATATTGGTGGATACATGCTTGATATTTTGAAAGATATGTGTAATGATCCACACGTTCAGGGAAAATTTTCGTCAGGTCTATCGAGCAAAATTTTACTAAAAATGGGGTAAAACAAGGTTATGTTTTAAGTCCCACTCTATTTAAGTTGTATGTGAATGATCTAACTTACATATTTAATGAAGATTGTGATCCTGTGACGTTGCATAACGAAAAGCTCCATTGTATGCAGATAATTTGATTTTGCTATCTGAATCTGAAAAGGGTTTACAGTGTTGTTTAAATAAGTTGTCAATGTACTGCAAAAACCGGATATTATCTGTAAATGTAGATAAATAAAAAAAAATTTAAACAAGACTGGTAAATTAGTCTTTCGCACTTTGCGGTTTGGAAGCGAAAAAGTTGAATTGGTTAGGAAATGTGTATACTTGGGAATTGAAATTTAAGCAAATGGAAACTTTACGGGTACCATAAAGTACTTATGTGACAAAGCAGTAAAATCATAGGGAAGACTAAAGAAATTGTTGTATAATAATCAAACGGACATTAGATTATAGCTGCACCTTTTTAAAAAAGACTGTTGTACTCATATTTTAATTTATATTGCTGTGAAATTTGGGGAGCGTATTATATCCAACCATCTGAATTGATATCTCGTGGTGATTTAAGTGGCTACTTTAAAGCAGAATTTGACTAATTACACCTTAACTTCCTGAAATATTGCTTAGGTGTGAATAGAAAAGCATGCAACATTGCAGTGTTAAGTGAAACCGGTCAGTACCCCTATTCTCTTATCACTTTGAATCGTGTTTGTAAAAACTGGCATCGCATTGTACATTGTAATCAAGGTACACTTTTGTACGACGCCTACCGGTGCAATTGTGAACTAATGGCCACAGGCAGATCTCAATGGCTCTGCGGTGTAAAAGATACCTTGAACACAATCGGGTAGAGTGATATTTGGAACAACTGTGGCACTGATTTTGTTGACTACCCTACAAATATAATCTCAAACTTACTCAAAGAAAAATTTATATTACAGTGGAAAAGTGAAATGAAACTACAGTTGAGAACATATGCCAAATTTAAGGAGTCTTGTGAATTTTTGAGAGATACTTGTTTATTATCAGAGACGAAAAAGGGCAAAAAACCTTCACCCGATTGAGACTTAGCGCCCACAATCTCCCTACTGAAATTGGCAGACACAAACGACAATCTAAAGTTCCATTGGGTCGACGATTATGTAATGTACGCCCCGTCATTGGAAACGAATCTCATTATATTTTTCCGGTTCAAAATTTACCGATGCACGCAAAAAAATGATTCAACAACTGACAATTTTGCTGATTTCAATCATTTGGTAGAGGAAGAAACAAATCTGTTGAAAAGTCGAGATATTGAAACAATATACATAACGAGTTCGGGGTTTGTTTGTTTTTTTTTTTTTTTTTTTCTTTTTGATTTGTTTTGTTTTGTTTTTTGTTCTTCGTGGCTTGATCCTTGATATATTACATGAACTGTATGCTGTTTTGCATCATACTGTATGTATGGTGTTGTTAGTTTGCTACTGTGTTGTTTCATATTTTTGGCAAAACGCTTCTTCTGTAGTTCTCTGCGGTTTTTAGTCTTTCTTAAGATCCTCTCTTAATTAATTCGTTATGAAACAAAATAGCAAATAAATATTTAAATACAAAATAAATGGGACACGGAGGGGACTGGGGTGGTCATAGCGTCTACCTAGATCAAGCCAGGCCGCGAAGCGGTCCTGAAGAGGAGTGAAGAAAGCTTAATGGTCTTTTATTTTTGGTAGGGTTCCGGTCCCGTCCGTTCTTCGCCGCTTGCGGTGCCGGTGAAAAAACACACTGGCCGGGCAACAGCCACCCGAAACACGCAGGCACACTTTGATAACAGGTTTTACAGCACGTGTATGGCCGGGCAACAATGTACATTTTATGAACTCGGTCGGGCGACAGCCAATAAGAGGACGGGTACTCTTTTATGACACGGGTAGCAACATGATAAGGTGATGGCCAAGCAAAGTAGGCCTACTGTCAGAACAGTGCTGTGAACAGTAGCACAGAAGCTTTGGCAATATGCAACGGAGTAACAAATTTAAGTTGCCCAGTAGGCCCATAATAAGAAGCTTGTCTGTTGGAATTGGAATAACTTCTGCTAAGTAGAGCATAGCAGATGCAATGAAACTTTATGTGTTAGAGTATATATGTCAATAAATATAAAAGGAACATAATAATGTATTTTAGACCACTGTATTTTACGCGCAACATGATGCAATGGCTCTATTATGTTGTCCCAGGCGGTAAGCTTGCAAATTCACTGTCGTTGCTAACATTTGGCTGTATGATGCGACATGAATTTCGACTTTATTCCTCTGTTGGATGTCGCCTCGACTTCTGTACCACAGCTGCAACCGTAGTTCATGGTCCTCGACACTGTCGCTCGGCCGTAGACCTGCTGCAACACGTGTTATCATAGTGTACCTGCGTGTTTCGGGTGGCTGTTGCCCGGCGGGTGTGTTTTTGTCACCGGCACAGCAAGCGCCAAAGAACGGATGCGAACGCAACCCTGCCAAATTTTTTCGCTCCTCTCCAGGACCGCCTCGCGGCCTGGCTTGTTCTAGCTCGACGCCATGACCACTCCCTCATTTATTTGTATAATATTCGTTAGCTATTTTGTTATTATAACGAATTAACTAAGAAGAGGTATGAAAAAACTATGCAGCTCCATGCGTTCTGAAGCACTTACACGCGTTTCGACGATGCGTTCTCATGCGGGAAAAATACGCTCATAATCGCACCCCCAAACGCAATACTACGCCAAAGTGTGCGGCAAGCTTAGCCTGGTCAAAATACACGATGTGATTCGTTGCATGCAATGCGCTACACGGGACGCGTTGCACGGTGCTGCATGTAAATCTGACCCTGCAACACGTTGCTTGAATATCCAATCAGCTGGATATCCGTGTGACTGGTTGCGTCGCAAAAGTGGCTGTGACCCGTCTGACCACCTTGTTGCATGTTGTATAAGGCCGTACATTGAAGCACAGCACTGTCCTGTTTTCCTGATTCCACCACTGTCTCTCCTAGCTATGGCAGAGAATCAAATCGAAGAGGCAAATGATGAAAATAAAACATATAAAAAAATGGTCCACCAAGTAGATTGACGACCTAAAAGATGCCTACAAAGAGTTCGTCTTCTGAACACGTTGTGGCACATACTTGCTCCAAGTATCAATCATTCTTCAGTAGCTCACTGCTCAAGCAATATTCTGTTAAACATTTTCTTGAAAGGCAGTGAAGATTGTCATGCAGACACAAAAAATGATCTCACCTTTGACGCTGTTCAAGTGTTTATATTAGAATCTACACGTTTAATCGTGTAATTGAATCAATGGTAAACAATAGCTGTTTTCATAATTCTGATCCTTTTGTAAGTATCTGGACAGCCTCCAAATTTGTCTTGCGACCACATGTATTAGATAATCCAGTATAAAATTTTAATTTAAAAGTATTCATTTAAACTGGATAACGTACTAGTACACTAAATACTAAATTACAGGCTCTCCAGACAGAGAGACACACAATAATATATGCAAAACACACATGACAATACAATCAATAATAAACAGTTCATATGTACCAAAAATCCAAAAGGTTTAAGCAAAATGTACATTCAATCAGAATACAAAACGCATGGTATCAATTATAAATTTATGGACGGCGTCGAAAAGTTCACTATTAAGGCTGGCAGCGAGATCCTTATTTCCATGCACGAGAGAACACAAGAGTATGTCACTGGCTAGATGCACAATCAAGCTAGGGTTTACTCCAGGAGCCATGATACAACAAGCCGTTCTTAATAGAGATCTTCTGGGTATAACATAGAGAATACATTCTAGAAAGAAATGAAGTGTGCTCTCGTGGAATATGAACATTTGCACGCTGGAGAAGGAATAATATTGAATCTATGAAGGTGTGAATTTAATTGAGATAAACCCAAACGTAACCGTGTGTGGATAATGTTAGGAAATCTCTTGCCATGTGCGTAATGAGCCGGTACAGGATCTACAGACAACATCGTACTTTTTAAACCAGCTTTAAATTGAGAAAGTGTAGCAGACTGCATTAAGTAGCCCGGAAGGTCATACCACAATTTAATAGAGGAAGGTACGAAGGAATTTCCAAAACGAGCAGTGTGGTGCTTGAATTGTCTAAGGCTGCGGCGATTTCTTAACTGGATAGTAATCTGGCCATCATTGGATAGGATCAAGTCCGAAAGATAAGCAGGAGTGAGACCATTGACCATTTTATAAAAAAAGTACTAATTTATAATAATGCCTTCTATAGGCTAGCGTTGGCCAGCCTAGTTCCTTCAGTAAAAGATCCATTATAAATAAAGATAATGATGATATTACGGTAAATATAAGACTCTCTGAAAATGAGTCCCAATGAGACTGCCTTTATGTGTCAAAAAATGTTCACACACACACACATGAAGCTATCATTCCGTAAGCTGTAATCTCGTGATAGGTTAGTTAACCAAAGATGTCCGTGTTTGCCCCAGCCTGGGCTAGTTCTCCAAGATTATCATAGGTATGCATACAAGGCTCAACAATACAAATTCCTTTGGCAAGTGTGGATTCTTTCTGCTTTCTAACCAATTCGCTTTGACATTTAGCATGCTTCAGGAAGTGTTAAATTAGTTGCTCGATGTAAAAGTTCCCAGAAAGCAGGAAGATTGGTTGAGACCCACCTGCTGACAGTGACATACGTTACTCAAACTGTCTGTACTTATGCTATGGCCCTTTATGGACACATGAGGTTCAGAGACACGCTGTATTTTTATAAACCTGCTGCTCACGGATGAAAACCTGTCTAGTTTTCAGTCTAGCTTTATTTCCGATTTATAAAGCCTACTACTGTTATATGGTGGGAGCACAAATAAAAGCATTTTGACCTAAACAGTAGCCGTGTAACACCATGCAAGCATATGTAGAATTGTGATCTCTAGGGGTCAATCATCCAAGTAGTGAGTACACTTTGACAGTATATCTATGCTCATGCTAATATTGAGAAGCAATGTGGAGCATAGCAATTCATACATGTATACAAAGCAGAAGGGAAAAAACCAAGGGCATAATTCTGGCAGGAAAGTTCTTAATTCCAAAATACAAGTTTTACTTTTCCCACATAATATCAATTGACAACAGTACTGTAACTGCACTTTTTAACAAATTGCGGACCTTTACATATAAATTTCCATTTTGGGTTTGACATATTTGTTCAGCCAAGGTATATTTCATATTTCATAGGTTAGACAGGGACAGGTTAGCTTATGGAGAGTAAAGAGTTCGGACTGCGGAATAGGGTAATGACTACTAGGAAGTGATTCCTGGCAAAAAGACACAAATACCATCTTATATCATCATTTCACATGGAGGGCATTCTTCGAAATAGGTGTCTATGTTAAACATACACAGTCAAGCAGGCTATGCGAGGAGAATGTAAACGTACACAGTTGCTCTACGGGGCTCCATTTGGAGGGCACAACCCCTTGATTGTGTGCTTGGTTTAAAAGTTATGGTAAAACTCTCCCATTTAGTGATTATTTGGTCCAGGTGTGATCCCGCAGTTTTACAAAACAGATGTTACAAGGCGTATATCCATTTAAGATTTTAACACAAAATAAAGAGACTTTTGTCCTACACTTGGCCTCTTGCGATTTGGAAACTGCGATGAATATTTGCATGTTGTAATATGATCCTTAAAGCATCTCAAATTGCCATATATTACACAGATCCTGTTAGATGTTCAGAAATACTTGAAAGAGCTCTGATATACATGCACGTGTGAACACTTACCTTTACAGCCATTATCTTACAAAACACCACCAACAAGGTCAGAAGAACTTGAGTTGACAAGTATATCCAGAAATGTATGCTATCTACCAGATCACCTTTGGCATGTGTCATTGGGCAAGTCACATTACCATCCTTGTTTGTCTTACCGTGTAATACCACGCCAACCACAGACAACAAACTTATCATGATAGCTAGAATTAGAGTGACAGCCAACGTAGTTGTCGTCGCCCTTGGGCTGATTCGATGTAGGTAGAAAAAAGGGCACCGCAAGGCCAACCATCTGTCTGCTGCCATTTGACCGGCTACTGCCCCAGAGGTTAGGGTAAACAGTGAATGTGCCGCTTCCGTGATGTTACACCAAACACTGAAAAGATTTCTCGCATACAACCAATTGCTAAGCGGCCACAGCACTATCATAGTGATGCAGAAAAGAAAGTCGATCCAAACCAGTGCGGTAACTAGTAAATTTGGAGCCAACTGATAAGAATGAATGTATTTGTGAATGATAATTAGTGCTCCTAAATTCGACACAAATCCAATCGCGGCAAACGCTAATGTCTTTGGGGTGTCACCCTGGCTCGGTTGTGGATAACGTAAGGTGTCGTTCCCCTTTACTGCAAGATGTGGCCATACTCCTGGCATCATTTTCGAACCTTATTTCAAGATCCACGTTGATTTTGGCTTGGATGGATTGACAAAAATTTCATATAGCTCCGTGTAAATGTATGGCTGTTTTGAAAGTTTTCGGTACAATGTTTGGTCAAAATCTTCGAATAGCTGTCCTTGGAACTTGCCTGTAAAGCTGGACCACCGAATCTAGCGGACGACCTTATTCATGGTTGCCAAGGAGTAATCATTTGAACTGACGGTGTTGTTTTTCGCTGTAAAGTTATTTTGTACTTTTGTACGCTTTTCTCATAAACAAAGCTAATCGTGAATGAACTTGTCTATGTACAGGATTAGTCTGACAAAACAAAACAAAACCTTCCCTATTGTCAAATGAGAATTGGTGTCAGCCGTTCTCATTATAAATTTTTCTATCGTCTTAACCTTTGTCTGTTTCGTTGAGACTAATGTATTTACATGGGATTAAGTTGAATGTTTACCGCTTGATACAACCATGTGGCCATTGAGTGCAAGAAAGCTGCATTCACTTATGGCTGAGTTACACGTGGTGATTTGTTACATGGGACGAGTTGATGGCAAAGACTTGCTTTGTCTACCCATCGTGTCCAGTGCAAAAGCTGCTCCTGCAACTCGTCACGCCAAAATCCAGCAGTTCGGATTTTTAAGTGACTTGTTGCTCCTTACGAGCCCATTACAAGGACATGCGAACGAAATGAAAGGAGAACGTGCTGCTTTCCTTTATAGACTACCCCCGCCTTTCCTTTCTCATACCCTGCATGATCCATTTTATTGCACGACGGGCACTGGGAAACACGGAAGACACAGGCGAGGAAAATAGTAATCCATTCGAGGAAGATAAAATGTGACGCAAAAACGAAAAGACGACCTGATAAAAGCATAAGGAGGCCGTCCGTCTCTGTGGGACCTCAACAAGAGAGAATACAAAGGCAGGCATAAGAGACAACTTGATTAAAGAACTTTGGGGTAAATGTGATGGAATACTTTGAGTAGCAGCTTAACCCCAAACATCAATATATACAATGTAGGGGCGTCCTAGGTTTCATCAAATGCCTGAGATATGATATATTTTAATTGCATCCTATAAGTAACCAAAATTCCTCAATACTGTGTTTGCTTGTTTGTTTTTTACCTTTAGTATACTGGCATTTCAAAAATAGATACTGGCATAGGTTGTAGCATACTGTACAATTCAGAATTTGCATTGAAATCACACCTGCTCTACATGTTTCCCTGGAATTTCAAACGTATGGACCTATCAGAGCTAAAAACTAGCAGCGAAGCGGACAGGGCAGCATACGGGGTGTGCATTGAAATAACATAGGCCTATTTTTCTCCCTGGAACTTAAAAGCAACTGACTAACCAGAGTAATTCACTTCCCTGGTCCTGCATAGGATACACAGATCATCCCATGGCTAGATTAGTATCCTACCCTGTACAGTTCCCGCTCGAGCCGGATCCTCCCTTGACCCTTCAGGACTCGAAAGAATACAGGCTCGGGAGCGGCGGTGGAGGGGGGCGGGCGCTTTACAGGGTTGGATCCAGGGGTAGGATACTGATCTGGCCATGAGATAATCCATAAATATTAAGTTATAGCCTATGTGCTTGCAAACACTGTATAGTATTGATCCCAGAATTAACGCTCAACAACAGCTATGCAGGAAATCGACTTCACAAACAAAGGCAAAGATTCTGTTGCACTGAGCTCCGGGTGGGTGCCAAGAACCGTCACTGTGTCACTTTTGTTCTGTGTTCAGCCAGCTCACTGCACAACAAGCCCCGTGAACAAGCCTCACATGCACGGGTTTTCTTGCAAAGGGTCACCTCGGCCTTTAAGGTCCACCACACAGATTATTTTCTAAATAAAATTAGTGACATTCAGGAAACTTTTATATGAATACGCTAAACCGCTTGACGCAATCTGCATTATCTTTGATATGGCACCATGAAGAGATAGCATTGTTTTCGGTACGTGTTGACACCATGTGTATAATTAAACCGCTGCAGTGGTGCAAGGAAAGAATCGGGTCAGACAGGCACCTGGAGTACACCGTACATTCTGAAACTGTTAAGACATTAAGGTATTTGTATCACAGCGGACAGAAAAACGATCAGGCATACATATAGATCGAAAAAATAAGAGGTTGCAACGAAAGAAAGCGAGAAATAAGGCCTTTTTTTCACACACAGGTTTATCTTATTACAAGATATGGACTGTCTAAGACACATTGTATGTGATGCACCTGGCACATATTAATTTTGGCACTTTTCTGCGAAAGACGCATTCTACTTGTCACAGCTTGCCGTGAAGCAAAAAGACATACGCAACCCATTTATTCTCTTCTACAACTGATATTTGATGACCTTGTTCTGGGTTTATCATAGTGAATATGCTATAATCAGTACTGAAGCCTCTTGGGCCACCAGAGAATTCTGCCACCTGTTAGGTGGCAAAACAAAATGTGATTTAGAAATACGAAATGGGCACCTCGGTTAAACTCTTGTCTACTGAGTAACACTTTCATTGGACTAAATTATTACAATTTGTGTATATGAGGACATTATTTTCTTTGATTATTGGTCTTTGTGCCACCCCTATACCACATAAGTAAAATATATAAGCTTATACATATATGTATCTATATATATATATATATATATATATATATATATATATATATATATATATATATATATATATATATATATATATATATATATACGCACAATACAAATGATGCAATGAGCAAATGCATATACTGCCTTATTACGCGACTTTTTGGCACATCTGCGCAGGTAAACATTGAATGACAAGGTGGCAAATAGTCAGCAAACATACAATTTTCTCTTTTTCCTAAAATTCTTTCTTTCTTTCTTCTCTCTTCTTTACCAGTGAATTTGTCCGACACTTTCTCGGACACTACTATACACAGAAACCCCAAACTTGGCATGATTGTACCTTCATACAAGAAGTTGGGCCTTTTTATACAGAGGAATGAAGATGTTTAAAATATGCAAATTAGGGGCATTTGAAATTTAAATCTTGAATAATTCAAAAGTATAATAGAGAGAGATGTCATTCCAACTCTACTTGGGGGTTATTGATCATTGCGCATCTAATGAATTTGAAACAAGTTGTGGCAATTTAAAATAATGCTAATTAGCAGCATTTGAAATTTTAAAACTTGAATATCTTCAAAACTATTATAGATAAAGATGTCATTTCAACTTTTATTAGGACGTTATTGACTATTAATGAATTTAAAACAAAAGTTGTAGCTCTTTAAATTATACTAATTAGCAGTATTCAAAATTTTTAATCTTGACTATCTTCAACACTATAATAGATAAGGATGTCATTCCAAGTTCCACTAGGGGGTTGTTGACCATTGCGCACCTAACGAATTAAACACAAAAGTTGTAGCAATTTAAATTATGCCAAATACCACCATTAGAAATTTTAAATCTTGAATAACTTTAAAGCTATAGTAGATAGAGATGCCATTCCAACTTCTACTCCTGTGTTATGAAATAGTTGTTCATTGCTATACCAATATGCTTTGAACACACACACACTGATTTGCTATTCAACAAATCATCTTTTCTAGTTTTCATGTTGCATTTTATTTTATCGACGAAAATGCTTTTTAGGAAAGAGCAAATGTTTCGATATCTGTGACCCAATTATACAACGTGTGGAACGTAGTTTTCCAAGAGAGGAATAATGATGATGATAATAATAATAATAATAATAATAATAATAATAATAATAATAATAATAATAATAATAATAATAATAATAATAATAATTATCGTGTTCACCCACCATAACCTCGGAAAAAATGTCTACACATTTTCAGCCAATGACCAAATATGCATCCTATAGAATATAGTTTATAAATGTGTGCATGGAGCAGCTCGTAAAAAAACCATGGCAACGTAACATTTCACGTCAAGTTCCTCATCCTCTTTTTACCTTTCAAATTTGACTTTTCTTTTTGGTATGAAAAATAGGTGCCTCACTTACAACGGTGAAACCATACAACATTGAACAAATAAATAAATACACGAATAAAACAAATGAAATAACAAATAATAAAAGCGAAAGCGGGGTATGAATACCTGATTCAACAAATGACGCGGCATAGTATTTCTGTATGTTTCGTAAAAGGGGGCATGAGATAAAAACTACAGGCACACGGGAGGTAGCATTGCAACTTCAACTCGTAGGTTTGTGACACAGCTCAATTGTTTATGTAATTTTTGAACAGTTTAAGAAAAAAATATTGTTGCATGGGTTAAAGACATACTGAAAAGGCAATCTTTAAAAGCTTTCTGGGCACACAGACTCTTTTGCTGCCAAACAAATCAAATTTCTCTTTTTATGTCCGTGTTTGCACTCAGACATAATTAAGTAAACGTTCACGTCCTACGTTTATGTTTGGAGCAACTAAAACCTTACTCCATGGAAAATTATGGGCATCATCACGAAAGCGTTGTATCCAAAACTGTTTAAACGATGGAACAGTGATTACTTTTTGGAGTCGGTTGACACTATTTTAATTCTAAAATAGCAATATTCGAGTCAAAGACGTCACGAGACATAGACGTCACATACCATGGTCATGAACGAAGTGTTCTCATGCTCCTGCAAAATTTGGCATTTAGAGGGTTCTGCGTGAAAATTCTGTGCCGAAAGTACTCGGGCATGTTCTAATATACGACAGTGATAGTCACCTGCCTCATGGTTAGTGGAAAATATGAGCTAAAAGGACTTTTTATGCAAGAATTTGTTAGCTATTATGATATGTGCTAGTTTCACTACATAGTTGCACCGGATGAATTTTTTGATTGAACAATTGTTACTTGTTATATCTTAACGATCGATTTATCAAACGCTATCAGAAAGTCACTTGAAGTGATATACGGTGATATTGCGGATGAGACGGCTAATGCTGACGCACGTGGAAGGAAGGGCGCTGCTTCTGTTGCAGCAGATGGGGAGACAGCCGTCGGTCTTGAAGAGAACCACAGAGAAAAAAGGAAACAGGTGCTATCTTCACCCTACCCGTCCCTACCACTTGTTAACCAGTCCCATGTAAAAAATTTTATTCACAAATATTTGTTGGATGTATTGTGTGCTGACGAATTTATTTAATCTTTGGAATTGGCCATTCACAGAGGAATAAAGGGCCAAGTTGGTCATGAATTACAAACAAACCAGGCTAATCCGACCGAACTGGAAAACATACACAAAGAGTTCAACGAACTAAAAGAAAACTTAAAATGTGCTAACGCTAGGATAACATCAGAACATAAAAAAACCCCCATTCTGCTTCGCAGGCAAGGATCGAGGAAAAAAACACAAAAAAACTTGATGAGATTAGAAACGCAAGTGAACAGCTTAATTTGGACCACGATGACTTGGAACAATGCGGGCGACAAATGAGCCTTCGATTCTATGGAATCCCAGAGCCTGGTAATGGTAGCGATGAGTATGAGGACACTGACGACAAAATCTTAGACTTTTGCAGGGAGAGGTTAGATGTTGACCTGAGCCTTGAGAACATGCAATGGGGCCATCGCGTTGGTCGGGTGAAGTCTTCACCCTGGGGCAACAACAGTCCATCGTAGGCTGCAAACAGAGCTATAATAATAATAATAATAATAATAATAATAATAATAATAATAATAATAATAATAATAATAATAATAATAATAATAATAATAATAATAATAATAATAATAATAATAATAATAATAATAATAATAAGTTTATTTAAACTCCCGAAAGACGAGGAAATTACAGTATACATTAAAATGAAATACGTATACAGCATATAAATCGAACATAAAATGCAAAACAAATTACACATGAAAAGTCACCCAAGCATAAAAAAATGAAAGTACGTAAAACTCAATAAATCTAAAGGTACAAATACAGAATATCACACCAAAAGCACGACTGTCGGAAACCCGTAAGTTGTAGGGTACAAGCCCACCACAAAAAGGGATTTAAAAAAGACTTGGCAACAGAGATGTAAGCAGATGCTCGGTCATCCAGGTTTTAAAAAGTTGTCAGGAAAAGAAAAAGAAGTTTCTGTAACGAGTCAACTGTGCCAGTGACAATATATTTCTCAACATAGATCAATTTTTAGTTTATACGTGGATTACTTTTTATGTGTAATTTGTGTTGCATTTTATGTTCGATTTAAATGCTCTATAATTGCTCGATTTGACAGCTACAGGACCAGGGCATCGGTATTAAACGCCAAGACGCGTCTCAAAGGAACGCCCCTAATCGTATGTATAGACCACGCGTGTTTTCCGATTGCATTGAAAAATATGTTTAAACCATCCCTAATCTTCAATGAAGACCTCACCAAACGTCGCTCTGTCTTAGCGTACAAAGCAAGATGCCTGAAGAGAGCTGGGAAAATACTTGATACGTGGACGAATGATGGCAAGATCAAAATTAAAGTTCGACTCCCCAACATTTCCACCATAAAAATGCTTAAAATCGACAACGAAGCTGAACTCTTACCGTATTTCAAGTGAATAAACACTGCCATTGGGACAATGCTATTGAGACACGCTTGTCTTGTCTTATGGACGAAAGTTACCACACGCACCATTTTCATAGTGTTTGCATGTACACATCATATCAATTTTGTTTACACAATTATACTTATTACGTAGTATTTCACCCCAGGAATACTTATTGCAGGTAATATACATCCCTGGTAACAGATACTCTAATTGATCATGTAGAATTAAGTTGAGAAACATTTTGTAGAAGAGAAGCACTTGAAAGTATTTCCGTCAGTCAGCAAGCAATGGCCAACCAATTTCACTTAAGAGTTTTGCATGTGACGTGTCTTAGTGCCCCAGTACATATCTTAGCTGCTTCATACTGGATCGGCTCAACAAGGTCACACGGACCTTGCCCACAATTATCGAAGATAACACAACCATATTCAATAATTGGCTTCACCATTGAAAAGAAGTCTTTCCAGAGTTTTTCGGGATAACTTATATTTGAATCTTAGTAGAAGTCCAATCCGTTGACTGGCTTTATTTGTGACATGTTTGACGTGAGCACGCAGGAGAGATTGCTTGATAACCTTATGCCGAAATGTGTATGGGTGTCTTCCTCTGGTATGGCAGGACCGCCCAGATAGACACGAGGATCTTGTGGTTTGTCGGTATTGGCAGAGAAAATGACCGATATGGATTTTACTGCATTGAAATCCATGCGCCACAATTTACCCCACTGGTGAATAAAAGAGAGATTTTGGTTCAAGTGGCGTGCTGAGTCTCCTGGGTTTTGGATTAATACGAGTATGCTAGTATCATCAGCGAAATTACGGACATCGCAGGTTAGATCATCTACAATATCATTATGTACACAAAAAATAACAACGGACCTAAAATGGACCCTTGTGGGACTCCCGCTTGCCTCCAAAGTAGACCCAGGCTGCGTATTTTGTCGACTCCGCTGGGGTCTTCCCTTCTTTCATAAGGTCACTGTTTTAGCTTTGCAAAAGTGACTCAGTTTTTAATTGGCTGAGTATGGTTACTACGTAACGGTAACAGGCTTCAGGACACAAGGGAACAGATGCTGCAACTGGTCTTTGCCGATAATGATAATGATAACTTCCTGATTGGTGTTTCATTCTTGGGTAATGGTCACAATATAATTTTGTTTCAGTTACCATAAATAAAATACTTTTGAAGAAAGGCAGACCAAGTGTAGTAAAATGGAACTTGGTCTGCTTTGCATGCAAGACTCCCGCCTAAACAGGAAGCCAGGAAGAAGTTTGTCCATGGATGATTACGCGCTGAAAGCGGTTAGAGAGATAACTGTCTATCCACCTACTCATCCCTTGAGATAAACCAAGTTGTTACTGCTTGAAAAGGAGACCAACGTGCCATACCTTATCAAAGGCCTTAGAGATGTCTAACAACACCATTGTGACCTCTTTGGAATTTTCGAGTCCATTGTAGATGTTATGGAGAATACTATATATAACTAGTTGGTTGATCGTTGAGTCATTTGCTTTAAAACCAGAAGCCAGAATGGGTTTCCTTGATATCAGCAAAGCGTTCGAACGTGTCTGGCACGAAGGTCTACTTTTTAAATTCAGACAGCTTGGTATCGAGGGGCCGCTCCTGAAACTTATCAGTAGCTATCTTACCAATCGTCATCAGTGTGTAGCGATCGCGGGCCAAACATCATCTATGATTCCTATTGAGGCAGGGGTACCCCAGAGCTCTATCCTGGGGCGTCTACTGTTCTTAGTTTTCATAAATGATATTACTGTTGGCATTTCTTGTGACATCAAACTGTTCGTTGATGACACCAGCATATTAGAGATTATATTTGACCCTGTCACTTCTGGTAGACGTATAAATACTGACCTTGGAAGAATCTTTGTTTGGGGCAAACAGTGGAAAGTTACATTTAATGAAACTAAATCCCTAGCCCTCTTGTTTCCGGCTAAACACAACAAACCTGATCACCCACCTTTATTTCTTGGCAAATCTTTAATCCCGGAAGATTTAAATCATGCCTATCTGTGAATTACCTTTTTTCATAATTTTAAATGGAATGCTCACATTACTAGAATCATTGACAAAGCGATGAATCGCCTAACTTTATTTTTTAGACTTAAATATAGATTATCGCGTAACACCTTAGTTAGACTATAAAAAGCCATGATACGCCTTATCCTGGGATATGGATGCGTCATATTTGATAATTGCACGATTGACCTGACAAATTTACTTGAATCTGTTCAGTATGAAGCAGCACGCATTTGGTTGGGTGCACTTAAACGTACTCCACGTCATTTACTTCTTAATGAATTAGGTTGGCCAACTTGGACCAGAAGACGCCGATACTATAAAGTGATTCTGTTTTCCAAAATGGTCAACAGGCTGACCCCCGCTTATCTTTCGGATCTGGGCCCATTTGATGCCGTTCAGCCAACCTTCCATCTTCGAATCGGCCAGAGTTTGAGACAAGTAAAGTTTCCATCCAATCGTTTGGGTAATTCTTTCATTCCCTCTACTGTTAAACTTTGAATGACCTTCCGGACAATATAAGGCAATCTACTTCACTTGCTCAATCAAAATTTAAACTAAAGAGTACTCTTTTGTCCGTCGATCCTGTCCCAGGTCGCTACTCGCACGGCAAAAGATTTCTTAGTATTATACATACACAACTTCCTTTGGATTGTTGTCGTCTTAATTCTCATCTTCATAGATTAAATATTTTTCTGTCTGCTGCATGTAATTGCTCTTATCCTAATGAGAGTACATACCATTTCTTCCTCGAATGTCCCCTCTTTTCATAGCATAGAGTATCCTTATTGAGAACGGTATGCAATAGTTTGGCACCGGGAGTCAATCCAGACCTAGTTGTTAACTTAGCAAGTCACATAGTGCTTAGTTATCTGACACATGGTAATAACAATCTTTCGTCAAGCGACAACTTAGATACTTTTGATTCTGTCCAAAACTTTATTATAGATACAAGACGATTTATACCTTGAGTTGGTAAGAGATGAATACCATTTTAGTATACTGACCAATTTATTTGTCCTCGGATATTGTTTTGTCCTGTATGTTTTGCACATATGATTGTGTGTCTCTCTGTGTCTGGAGAGTCATTCATTTAGTATTATTGTACTACTTGGCAATCCAGGTGGAATAAATATGTTTAGAATAAAAATGAAACCAGAGTTCTTGTCAGTAAGTAGATTGTTACCTAATAGGTATTCATACAGGAAATTGAAAACCAGTCGTTCAAATACTTTTGAAACATTGCACAGTGGTGAGATGGGACGATAGTTACTTTCGATTTGTTTATTCGACTTTTTAAACACAGACCACATGTTGGAGCTCTTCCAGGAATCAGGGAATTTGAACACACGAAAGGACATGTTGACATTTTTTCACTGGTGGCTTGCTGATAGAGTTGGCGGTATTGTTAAGGAAATAATTTTCTATATTGTCAGGTCCTGGCGCAGACGTTAGTCTCAATGGGGATAGAAATTTCCTAACGCTTTCTTCATCGATTGTGAATTCTCGCATGCGTGCGTCCGTGCGATACGTTAGATCGGCAATGGAGGGGCATCGTGGTGGGTGTGGACAACACACTGGCTCGCAAAGTATACATTAAATACTTTGCACATTCCGTAAACGTTAATACTACTGTAACAATAATCCTACCATCTTCAACGATGGGGGGGGGGGGGTATCTCTTCATAACTCTTGCTTCCGAGTATAGATTTGGACAAGTTCCACTATTGTTTGGGATTTGTAGTTTTCTCATCCAGTTGTTTACGTAATTTCGAAAAGTGGGTGTATATATGTACGTAAATATGTGTGCGTAAAATACGGTGTCTCAATTGTCTAAAAAGTTAATAAATGGGTCTTTTTTACTTTATTGATATCAATTATTATTTACCATATACATATACATGTATGTATATATATATATATATATATATATATATATATATATATATATATATATATGTGTGTGTGTGTGTGTGTGTCTGTGTGTCTGTGTGTCTGTGTGTCTGTGTGTGTGTCTGTGTGTCTTTTTTATTTTTATTTCATTTCATTGAACCCCGGTAAAAGGGGAAATATACATATATCATAGTACAATAAAACAATATCAGGATACTAACATATACAGAGAACTTGAGTAACCTACATAATCACAAAATATTCCATAATATTACGAAATCATAAAGACAAATTAAAAGAAGTGAAACAAGTAAAAATGAAATTAAAATTAAAATTTTAAAATTGAGTCAATAGTCGAGCCATTTTGTGTTCACTCGATCCATTTAAAGTGTAACTGGCATATTGCACCCTACACCACTTGCATGTTAAATTTGCTTACTTTGCTAGCTCATATGTTTTATTAAAAACACTTTTGAATTTAACCATCGTGTTATTCTGTTATGATCTAGGACTACGACGTAAGGAGGGGGGGGGATCTTCAGTATTTGGACTTTTCCTAATATGTCAATGATATGCATCTCACTGCAATTTTGATACCCTGTACAGTTGGACCCAAAGCCAGAATAACTGAGTTGACCCTCTATACAGTCTAGAGATTTCCAGCAGCAACGGGTTAATCAAATATAGGTTTTTAAGGATATATAATTAGATCTCACAGGTATATTTATTCTAAAGCGCAATTGACCTGTTAATGGAGCAAACTGATCAGTGCAGACCTGACTTTCTAATTAGGACTTTAAAAATTGTGCGATGAAACGTGAGTATTGGATCATTGTTTTATATACATATATTGATGTCCCAGGTAGTACAAATTACACACGCAACTGAATGACTTGCTCTAAAATATGAATTCAACAGATTACGTTTTGTAATAGGATGATATAAAACTGTTGCCATGAAACTCATTCATATCAACCGGTCACATAATAGTACCTTTGGCAACAATGGATCAAACACTGAAAACCTGTTTTTCCCCTCACTGTTGTAGTCCTAGAGATGTCCTAACAGAATAACACACTGGTTATATTCAAAAGTGTTTTAATAATAGATATGAGCTAGCAAAGTAAGCAAATTTAACATGCAAGTGAATTGAGACTTGAATTAGCGTCCCCCAGCCTCATTGTGGTTTCTGCCACCAGAGGTCAGTACCGTTCCAAATATGGCAGGGACTTTTGAACAGCGTGGATAACAAGTACCTCAACGAGTCGGCCACCCAGTCCTGACCCGGTGCGCTGGCACGCGAAGAGCCAGGACGTAGTCGCCAGCCCGCCGCAGAAGTTCCACAGTCATAGAGTAAAGATGAAATGATGATGAAATGGGCGAGATACTATAGGTGATTAACTTATCTAAAAGCCTACCTCAAACCCGTTTACCATGGATAATATATTCTGACATTTCAAAGACATACAAGTTTCGGACAGGAGATTTTACTACGCCAATCCTTTTAACAAATGATAAAGTGTCGCGAGTTATTACTTGAAAATTTTTCGGGATATCGAGTGCTAACAAAATCTTAGAATAGTGAGCTCGTTTACTCAAACCAAGGCACTGCTAAATTAAAGTGTCCTGCACAGATTCCAGAGTATGAATATTTGATTTAGATAAATCATTACTTCAGTATTAAGCCGGTAGGTTAAAGGAGGCACACCAACGGTTTTCCATTGATAAGATTTAACTGCGCTCTTCAGAGCAGAATAACCCCAGCCTACATTATAATAGCGAAACATAGCTCGTCTAGAACAGCTAGCTCATTTACGAATGTGATACACTGATGTACCGCTTTTGAATGTCACCCCTAACAAATTTAGTTCATGCACTACATTTATTACATTACCTCCGAGATACCATTTAGGTTCAACATGAAAAGAACTTCTACCAACATGTAATACTTTGGTTTTGCTACCACCAAAATAAAATCTCCATTCATTGGCGTAGTCAATGCATACATTAACTAAAAAAGATTTGCTTCAAAGCAAATCTGTCTGTGTGCTTTCAAAAGTTGTAAATATTAAATGCTTAAATAATTAAACTTTTTTCCTTTGGTACTTCACATTCCATTAAGCTTATGACTGGATACAAATTTCAAAGTACAAATGATCTTGACTTTTGACCTTTAGAGGTCACATGTAAATAACAAAAAAGTACAGTCTTACAATAACTACATTTTAAGCCCAACATGAGCCAAGTCAGTTAAAATTGACCAAGTTATTGAACTTTCAAAGGGCTGAATGACCTTGACCTTTGACGTGAAGAGGTTGCATGTTATAACAAAAAGGTGAAGTGTTGCAATACCTACCATTCCATCATTATTAAAATTGGATGAAAATTGGCTGAGTTATGATTGGATGAAAATTTGAAAGGTCCAAATGACATTGGCCTTTGACCTTTAGAGGTCACATGTAAAATACAAAAATGTGCAGTGTAACAATTGCTGCAATTTGAGTCCAACATGATCATAATTGGATAAAAATTGACCAATTTATGGCTAGATGAAAATTTCAAAGATCCAAATGACCTATAAAATGACCTATACCTTTGACTTTTAAAGGCAACATGTATATTACTTAAATGTGAAGTGTTACAATAGCTACAATTTTGAGTCCAACATGATCAATACTGGATACAAATTTACCAATTTCTGGCTAGATGAAAATTTCAAAGGTCCAATTGATATTTACCTTTGACCTTCAGAGGTCACATGTAAATAACAAAAATGTCCAGTGCTACAATAGCTACAATTTGAGCCCAAGATGATCAAAGTCGGATAAAACTTGACCAAGTTATGGCTGGATGAAAATTTCAAAGGTCCAAATAACCTTGACCTTTGACTTTTAGAGGTCACATGTGATTACAAAAGTGTACAGTGTTACAATCACTACAATTTGAGTCCAACATGATCAATATTGGATACAAATGACCAATTTCTGGCTAGATGAAAATTTCAAAGGTCCAATTCACATTGACCTTTGACCTTTAGAGGTCACATGTAAGTTACAAAAAATGTGCAGTGTTACAAACACATCAATTTAAGTTGGATTGGTTGCCTGTACCTATAATAGTTTTTGGGATATTCAAGATTTAAAGTTTCAAATGGCTCTAATTTGCATAATTTTCAAAACCATTGAACGTCTTGAAAAAAACTCAAGAATTCATGTATGGAAGTATAATCATCCCAAGTTTGGAGTTTCTACGTATAAAACTTTTCAAATGAAATGTTGGACAAATTTGCCTGGAAAGAAAGAAAGAAAGAAAGAAAGAAAGAAAGAAAGAAAGAAAGAAAGAAAGAAAGAAAGAAAGAAAGAAAGAATAAGATCGTGTAGGCCAGTAGTAGTCGAAGAAAACAGCGTTACATCGTCAGCAAAATATTTTCCTTGGGGTAATATGTCATCATTATTCAGCTTTTTACCCGTGTCATTTTAAGCTTGTAATAACATTACATGTGTTTTGTACTTTCACCTATATGTTGTCGTCAAGTGATATACTCGGCTAACTGTGGGGCTGAACTGTTGTCTTACAACTATGATGTAAACTAGTGTATGACAGTGTCGTTGTAATTTGTCGATTTAAATGCACTTGAAGTGAATAACTAATGACGTGGACTCTTGATTAAACCTATAAGACTCATCAAAGACCTATTCGTATTCTATCTCATATTATCCTGCCTGCTGAACAGTTAGGCCTCCATACATATGTTTGCGCTGCTGGTGGAGAGTGATCATAGCTCTATACGGCTGAACTAAATATTACGGACTGGGCGCAATACCTAGGCTAATGTGTAGCGGTTCGTGACTTGATGTGCCGCTTAAACAAGTGAGGGCGCCTTAGTGCCAGCGCTTTTGGGGGAATGTTCTTCAGCAGAATTTACTGAAGTCGAAGATAGTCTACATCTACGCATGGACCTAGGTCCTTGGTCCACCTGAAAATATACATAAAGTCCAATTTAAACTATACTAGTGATAAATATACATATTCACAATTGTTTCGTTTTCTACACATCATGGGTAACTAATTGTTAGAATGTAGTTTCCGCCGTTTAAATGTGCATTAACCGTGGGGCAGAAACACATTGTATGATGTTTTTCGTAACCCTTGGCGCCATTTATAGCTTTACAAAATTTTTCATATTATTCTGTGTTTTTATGTTCTGTGTCTCTCTCGGGGTAATTCCATTCAACTTTGAGCTTTTCAGCGACGGTATTCTGTGTTTTAAAATATGCTCTGTTTACCTCAGCTTTTTCGTACCCCCGTGTAAAGTCTGTAAAGAACTACAAGTTTGTCACAATGTTGTTGCAGAAATACTACTTCTCATGTCAGTATATGCATCACTTGTTCTGCCGTCAATAATCAAAGAGCTTCTGTGTAATGTGTGTTTGTTAGTATTACCTACCTTTTTACTCCAACAACTTTCCATGTCCAATGAATCATATACTTCAGAGACGCTTCTAGATTGAGGATAGTTAAATGCAACCAGTTACATTGATAAGGTACTATATGTATAAATATATACTTAATCGAATATGTTATATTCCTTAGTAACGCACACTGTGCCAAAGTTATCCTGATTCTTCTTCATATGATGTTGGACTCCCTTTATGGCTGTATCAACTGTGTCCTCATCACTAGTATGGATAGTCTCCTTTTCCTCATACCCTGTTATGGATACAATATCGTCGACTCAGGTCAAATTATTATCATACTGTGCATATACATTAGTGTCAATTCGATTTTGTGGACAAATTTATTAATCCGCCAGAATTAATGGTCGAGCTTCATTGCTTTGTTACGTGATCCCCAGGAAAATTGATGATCTATGCGACTATTTGTTTTTTATGATTGCATTCTTGTTACTGATCTGCGGAGATGTACATCCTAACCCCCGTCCAGTAGACTCCCATGTATATCTT